>VXBB01007131.1:0-12973 GCA_013399915.1 Illadopsis cleaveri | reverse complement strand
AAAAAAAATAATAATAAAAAAAAAGTGGCTTTCTGGTTTTTGAAAAAGTGGATTTTGAAACTCAATTTTTCAATGCATTTTGGGTTATAAATCCAAGGGAATGCACTGTGGAAGTGCTGTGGGCTGTAAGGCACAGAAAGATTCCTTTTGTTCTTGCACATGTCATTCAGAAGCAGCTGTCCTCTCTCCTGTGCAGCCTTTGAAGCACAGGTGCCCTTGGCACTGCCTCAGAAATTCTGTCACTAGTCACTAGTCCTTCCCTTACCTGAGAACTTTCATCTTCTTTGCATCCATCTGTCTTCACCATTAAAGTCAAAATAGGTGTGCGTTTTAGAAACACTGCAAGAACTATGAGATGAGATGTCTGTGTTCAGTAGCAAGATGGTTTCTTATCCATATCCAAAGATCTGGAATTAATCTCAAAAAGCCAGCAATGCTATAGACTACAGTCAAGAATACTCTCCAAGAAACTGGAGAAGAGAGAGAGAGAGAGAGAGAGAGAGCCTTTTTACTTAGCATTTACAGCAATTTTTATGTGGATTTGAGCATATTTTTTCCTTAGACAAGCTTACTTTATTTGTTTTTCTTTCTTTGCTGCAAGACTTCTTTCAAAATACCGACAAGACAAAAAAACCAGAAAAACCTCCACAAAACCCAAAAGTTCCCAAAAAACCTCAAAATCACATCTAAAATATAAACATTAATCATGATTTTTGGAATTGGTTGTTTTTAGTGCCCTTTAAAAATCTCTGAATATTTTTATGAAGTGCTCTGACCTCCCAGGTCCAGGCAAGCCTGTATACTAAAGTTGCTGATGTCAAATACTCTCATGCCTGACTTAGTCCTGTAGATAAATGACAACAAACTGCATTTCTGTGTGTGATATCTTTGTAATACTGATGATGCTCATAAGGAAATAGGGTATAACTATGCAACATTTCACTTGCAATTCCAGGAATCTTTTTAATGATCCAGGCTATTGTTGTAATTGTTCAACAGTGTTGTTCTGATTTCTCTTTGACTGTTATGTGAAAGTAGAATGTCTGAAATGTTTTTTTTTTTATTTTCCACAGTCACATTGTCTTGATGTTGGCAGATGATATGGCATGTAATCCCAGAAATCCCAAACCTGCAACTGTGTTTAGTCATAAAAACATGGAGCTGAATGTCTATGGAGATGATGTGGAAGTGGATTACAGAAGCTATGAGGTAACAGTGTTTTAATTAAAACACTGAGTCTTTATTTTTTAGTGTTAGTTTAAATATTTATGCAGCTTCTCTGAAGTCTGAGGAAGTCTTTCTGTTCATATTACTGGTTTGGGGCTGGGGTTTTTTTATCAGCTAATGAGTGTAAAATACATACCCATTCCCTTCCTTGATATTTGAGTTTGTATTTGAAGTTCATTGTACTAGAAACATGTTTAGTAAATCTATTTTAAATCGTGGAATAGAATCACATTAGTGAAATTTCTTTGGAAATGACTGTTCAGTGTCTCATCTTGCCAACACAAAAATTACTGTGAAAATTTTGGTGTGCAAGTGAATTGTTTATTAGGTAGATGTACTTCAATTCCTAATCTTAAGCATATGCTCCTAAAATAAAACAAAAGCCTTAACTTAATCATTACTGCAAAGCAATTACTGTATAAAAATCTGCATTCTGTCACCTTTCTTTTCATGTCTTATTCCTTCATACCAGGCAGCCTCTCTACCAATTGAGACAAAATTACACATCATTTTCTTGGTTTAATAGTGCTGTGGAATTATTGCTAAAGGTTTATTGGATTGTATTGTAGTATATAGTAGATGTTTTATTTCTCTGAAGCTTTACACAAAGGAGTGAAGACAGAACTGGAATAGTGCTACATTCTTTTTATCATGTTTTTTCCTGGGTGTGGATTTGTTGCTGCCATTTGAGCTGTGCATGAGCACTTAAAGAGGAAGTGGTGTTTTGTAGAATGTCTTGCAGCCACCACTCAGATGGATCTTATCTGATCACTCAGACTTATGTAATTGAATTGATATTGTTTTTTCTTTTCTGAGTTGCAGAGGGAATTTAAGCTTTTGTTTTTCCATGGTAGCACACACTAATGTTGGAGCATTTTGTGAGTACAGGAACAGCTTTGGCACAGTGAAGCTCTATGCTGGCAGGTTTTTAGATCAATAAATATATTTAAAAATTATAATGGTGGTAGATTTATTGGATATAATTAAGCAACAGGCTGATGTTAGAGGAGTAAAGTGAAAGGTACCACATGATTCTTAACCTGAAGTAAAACCTTACACAGGAAATGTTTATGCAGTTTATACCACACCATACTATGTCTGGTTAGATACACTGCATATTTTAGTGTTCCATTATTTAATTTCTGTAACCCAGCTTATAGCTGATCAGTATTTTTATCTTTAGAAAATTACTTTGTGCTTCTATTCATAGGTTACTGTTGAAAATTTCTTGCGTGTTTTAACGGGAAGAATCCCACCAAGCACACCACGATCTAAACGTCTTCTTTCCGATGACAGAAGCAATATTCTAATATATATGACAGGTAATTGCAGGTTTCTGTGTACAAGTTATTGATGCTTGTGCAGTTGGATGGGTTTGTTGAAAGCATCAGTAGTCCAAATGCACAAAAGGATCGACCAAAAGATGTTTTTCTGGTTTCAGCATGTCATTCTAATTAAGGAAAAATGCCTGTAAAGCAGTACTAAGCCAGTATAGTTTCCATGTGAAATGGTGTATGTGTATTGTTTTTACTGTATCAATATTTTATTTTGTTGGACTGTCTCTGGAGAAAGAGAATTGTGTTTACCTTGTTTTAGAAAAACGACCCACTAGGCTGTATATCTTCCTTTAACCTCCATCCTTGCCTAACTTCTGATTTTTCTGTCAGGCCATGGTGGAAATGGTTTCCTAAAATTTCAAGATTCTGAAGAAATCACAAATGTAGAACTTGCTGATGCCTTTGAACAAATGTGGCAGAAAAGGAGGTAAGAAACAAGCATTATGTAGACATTGAATATTGAATATCCTGAACATACTCTTAAGTGTGTCGTACTGGTAGGCCTTGCTTACCTGCAGCAGTGATACTGTCAGTTGTCCATAAAATTGTGTGAGAGTTTGCATTCAGAAAACAGAGTTTTAGGTTTTGCTTTCATCTTCCTGCAGTTAGAGCTGCTCAAATGCATTGCTACATTTGCATCATAAATCTGATCAGGGCGAGCTCCTGTTCCTTAGGTTCTGAGCAGCTGCCCTGGTAACTAAAAAGCAAAGTATCTATATGATGTTTAAGTTGAAATTGTTAAGGAGGCTGTTCTGTTTCTTTCAGGTACAATGAATTGTTGTTTATTATTGATACTTGTCAAGGAGCATCCATGTATGAACGATTTTATTCACCCAATATAATGGCCTTGGCTAGCAGCCAAGTAGGAGAAGATTCTTTATCAGTAAGTAGATTTATGTGATCCTGAAGACAGTCTTTAGAATGCCTGAGTAAAAAGCACAATTCCTGCTGACTTCTAACTAAAGATTTCCTTTATTCTAATTACTGAATTTATAAGATATTTTGTGAACCTTTGACAAAACTTGTAAGTGTACTGTTCCTACTTGTTTTTGTGTGCTGTCCCAAAGAACCAAGCTAATGATGGATTTCTGTGCTTGCTGGCCAGTTTATGCATTGCCTAGGATAGCAAGGAATCTTATGGGAAGACTGCTGAGAGACGTGTGTGAGGAATATTCAATCTAGGACTTACTGTACTTGATAGAAAACAAAATGTGAACCTTCACCTGCTGTAATTATATCTCAGCTGAATTACAGAAGAGAGGAGAATTACATAGGAGAGATCCCAGCCAGACCAAAACCAGCTGGTCAGGATTACCTGAACCCACACTCTGCTGTAAGATACACTGGCTCTCCCAGCCCTGTTTTTCAAAGTCCACAGGTCTGTGCTGGACCATTAAGAAGGAGTTCCCTGCTTTTTGGAAAACATAGATATTACCAGGATACAGTTTATAGATCAACTGCATTGTTCAGCTTAGCAGTAGGTTTCTTCACAACTAACAATTTTCTTTACATAATTTGCCTAAGAACAAAAAAAATTATGCTTAACTTTTGCAACATGCTGTTACATTCTGTTCCCTCTCCTGAATGCTGAGTTCTCTCCTGCAAATGCCCAATAACTGCTGTGTGTTGTTTTTAAAGCATCAGCCTGACCTGGGGATTGGCGTTCATCTCATGGACAGATACACGTTCTATGTGTTAGAGTTCCTGGAAGAAATTCATCCAGCCAGTCAGACAAATATGAATGACCTAGTAAGTTGAATACTCAACATTCATGAATATGCTAATGACTTTAATAGTTCTAAAAGTAATCTGTTTTGTCTGTAGGGTTCTTCAAATGCTTTTTATGCTCCTGCTGTTTCTCTCGGAAGCAGCTTTGGAAGGAGGGGTTTTTTTTGCCATTGTTAAATGTAGTTGTGTAACACTTCAAGGATTGTCCTCATTTGAAAGTGCTTTGCTGGCTCCAGAAAAAAATAACCAAAATTAACCAGATTTTGTATTTTTCGCTGAAAAAATAATAAAGTATTCATTAAACATTCATATCAATAGAATGAAGCATTTGCATGTGAAATATTTTAGCAGGAAGCTTCTAAAACCAGGATAGCAGACACTTTGCAGATGTGGAAAAGCAAGCATTGATGTTGTTTTGCAAAGGTGATTAAACAGTTAAAATTCTAACAGTGCACTCACAAATGCATGCAGAGACTAATTTATCTGTGTATCTGCTTAGATTCCAGAGCAAGATACATACAAATCCGTCAGTTTTTGCACTTAATTAGAGCTGAGGCAAACATTATTGTAGATTTCAGGTATGAAGCAGAAGGAAAAGAAGAAGCCAACCAGATAACATAGGACAAAATTTATGAAAATGCCTCTCTAGCAGTGAGATGTATACACTTGTGAGATGACATAAAATGTAACCATATTTTGTTTGCTTTATTAACCCTTTATACCTGTTCCAAGGCTAGTTTCTTTGTAGTCATGGGTTATTCTTTGGTACCTTGTAGCTGTAAATCCTGCTGTGCCACATCAGTAACCTAAGAGCCACCACTTACCTTGTCACAGATTCATTTCTGTAAAAGGAGCAGCTGCTCAAAAGTTTTATGCCCACCCTCTGTCTACAGAGGATGGTGTTAGCCTGACTGCTACATGTGTGCTAGAATTCTTTCTAAACAGCCCACACTTGGCAGATTTTATGTTGATACAGAATTGATTCAGTGGCTCAGACTTACTTCTATGGGAATGAAATTCTGTCCTATAATTTGATACCTTCTAATTATAGGATATAGGTAACTTTAAAATAAATCTTGATAAAGAAAAATATGCAAGTTCTTTATTGATTAAGTATCTTTGTCTAGCCTATCCATTCAAATGTCACTGTAAAACAGAAAATAATTTCTGTTAACAATAAAAGGTCATAAAAAGGAACAGTGCTTTCTACTGTGTAAGACACTCTGTTGGAAGTGGTATAGGTGGTCTGGCCAGCAGGATGTTAATCTGATTATTGTGAAAAGTGTAGAAATTTGTTAGCTGGCCAAGTAGTTTACTTTTTGAGCTCTTTGGAGAAGATACCTAACTGTGTTTTTGCTTATATGCCAAATATTCAGGAAGAGCTGAGGGAAGTTTTCCATACTGGTAAATTCCTTCCATCATGTAAGTCATCATATGTTGATTTGCTGATTGTTGCTTGGGGAGTGGAAGAGAAGGGACACAAATATATCTTGATTTATGATAATTTGTTCAAGGCCAGGTTGGATGGGACTTCAAGGCCTGGTCTAATGGGAGGTGTCCCTGCCCTTGACAGGAAAGTGGATCTAGATGATCTTTAAGGTCTCTTCCAACCCTGACCATTGTGTAATCAGGTACTGAGTCATAATCTGCATGCCTTTCAGCAAGTGTGACCACTTGACTTTGAGTCGGTGCTTTTCAAAGCTTCATCTAAGAGTTCCAAATTGACATATGGTTAGTCCATGGCAAGGATATAAACCTGTTTTCTTTGCCAACAGTTGCAGGAGGTACTCTATCCAACTCTGATTTTTTTAATTTAAATTAATACTTTCCAAGATCAGGGTAACTTATGTGGCTCACTACCTAGTTTTAAAATTAAATGATCTTTAGTTGTTTGATCTTCTGATATGTCAAATGTCTTCTCTTTTTAAAGTACTATGTATTTGTTGCACCACTTCTATGCCATTAACTCTTTACTTTTCTCTAACCACTCTTGAAACAGCTTCTCTTCACATCCACCTAAGATTTGGATATTGCATTCCTGCAAAGAATGATACATCGTTTTTCATAATCCACTCCACCTACTCCCCACCTGCTCCATCTGTGTTGCTAAGGGATAGTATAAAGCTGTGCAAATGACTGACTTTAGGTTTGATCACAATTCCATGAAAATAAAAACTACATTGAAATGTCATACATTTGAACTTCTAAAATAAGATTCAAATAAATTTCTAAATGAGGTGTCATTTGTCATAAAATAGCTAAATTGTTGTTAGAAAAGTTAAGATAACAAAGTTGGGGGAGTTGTTTAGCTCTGTTTGAAAAAAAAGATTAAAAATTTGGAAAAATTAGTATAGGAAAAAACGTGCTTAACTTAGCCAGTGTTTGTGTTTTCCTTTTTTTGTCAGAAGACCTAGGTTATTAGTGTTAGTCTGCTATGGTATAATTGGTTTGCAGTCCTTTCTCACAGTGGTGGATGGGTAGGTTTTTAACACTGAAGTCTTTTTCTCACTGCCACTTCATATTTTTGTTCAAATTGGTATCAATGTGTTGTGGTAGTAAACTGTTGTGGGACAGGTAAGAATTAGTTTTGTGCAGTATCAGTTTCCCCCTTTCAGTGCTGTTGCAGTATTTTTCACCATTTCTACTCTCAAAACATTGGTGAGAGACTTACTTGTATAACTGCAGCATAAATTTATGCTTCAAATAGTGGGATTAAAACAAATGCTTATTTTTTATAGTTTAGAGACTTACTTGTATTGTTTGTGCCCTTAATTGGAGCAAAGCTGGAGAAAATTGATAGCGTTTTGGTGAAAATGAAAACTTTAGAGGGTTTGTGTGTGCATTAACAAATGGCTTTTGTATGGGAAGCATGATGCTGATGAATCTAGTCCATTTTCACCACAGGGAAGATAACAAGGGGTTGATTTGCCTTTTCTTTAGCAGCTGTGTGATAGCAGCCAACAAGAGAGTTGGGAATCGTTAAAATAAGAGCTGAGTGTGTATGTGTGCTTGTATGCTTCAGGTAAAGGTGAAGGTGAGCTGAGGTCTCCCTGGACAAGCAGCCTAATGCCATATGCCACAGGCTTAGGCTAAAGGAATAAAAGAGAAACTG
The DNA here is from genome assembly GCA_013399915.1 of Illadopsis cleaveri. NCBI lineage: Eukaryota > Metazoa > Chordata > Aves > Passeriformes > Timaliidae > Illadopsis > Illadopsis cleaveri. The sequence goes on along the minus strand of VXBB01007131.1, from coordinate 5,569 downwards.
GAATAGAGCAGAAGGGAGGAATGGGAAGATAGAATCTGTCTTCTATGAAGAAAAGCCAGATAGATTGTTTCCTCACTGGGAAATGTTTTGTAATGTAGGGCTCTGTTGTTCAAAGAGAATGAGCAACTAAAGCCTGTGCATTTTGTGTCAGGCTGAGCACAGTATTTCTGCTGAGAAGTATGGCCTGGAACTCTCAGGTTTTTGTTAGTCATAAGCTGGGATAATTCAAGTTGTATTTGCACTGAGCTGATTAGGGCCTGTGTTTTTGTCGTAAGGATGCAACCTTGTAAGAGCTGACCCATGATGTAATTTAGGTATATGAGCTCTAGATCCTGTCGTTGATGGACCTGTTTGTGAAGATCACTTGGAAAATTTAAGATTAAAGAACATGAATGCCCATGTGGAGAGTGACAGTTGTAGTCCTGTATGTTAAATCTCTTGTGTGAAATGTTCTGTGTGGCTGGAATGTGAAGGACTCACATAACTTGCACTGTTACCTGGTGATCTGTGTTGTGGCAAGTGTGGTAGGACTTGTGCAAAATGGTTTTGTGTCCAACCTGCATTTGTGTGGCTCAAGTGTCTGCTGGGAACATAACAAAGTTAAGTAACATTTGTTACTTAATAGGCGTCCTGTTTTGCCAGGTGTTCTAAATGCTGCAACAAATCTGTCACTGTTCCCTCTGATTTTGTTAGTGCTGGTTTTGTCTTTCAGGTGTTGCAGCGTGTGTGGGATATAGGGGATCTGATATGTAGACAAAATACATGAGTAAAATAAATAATAAGCTTGTTTGTAGGTGTCACAGGATGTCTGTGGACTTAATGTAAATAAAGCACTTTTGATATCTGAAAATCTTATGCATTAATTTGTGGGCCATAAATTAGAAACAAGACTGATGGACTTTTTTTCTGATCAAAATGTAATTTTTTGCTTCTTTATGAAGCCTTCAACATAGCTGCTTATCAAAGCTTGTTTAATTTTGCATGCCTCCCTTTGGTAAATATGAAGAATTGATGCCCACTTGTGACTTCTGGAAGGTTATAGCAGCATTGCTGCATCTATATTCAGCAATATATTTGTGCATTTATCAGTTAGATATAATTCATAGTTGGTTTTCACAAGAACATTTTTAAACTCCAGTGGCGTTATTGTAAGGAAAAAGGTTTTCAGAAATGCTTAATCAAGATGTTTATGCATTTTAATGCATGTTTTCAACAATTTTTTTCAGCTATGGGGGTTGTACTGAAATTAATGCAAGTTACATGTATCATTTATCTTTCTTTTTAATAGTAGTTTCATTTTGGAAGATGTAGAGACTGTTGAATGAGGGACAGGATGTGATTGTCCATCTTGATTTCCAGTTTCAGGTCTGTCCAAAAAGCTTGTGTGTTTCCACCCCTGGGCACCGAACCGACCTGTTCCAGCGAGACCCTCAGAAGGTTCTGATTACAGACTTCTTTGGCAGTGTCAGGAAGGTGGAGATCACCACAGAGACACTTTCCTTGGACAGGGATGTGGCTGGATTTGAAAGCAGGTAAGTAGTCCTTATTTAGACCTGATTTCTATAGCTTTGTGCTGCAAAAATGCAGTTGTTGTGTAACTGCCAAGGAAAAAGAATTCGACTTCCTGTCATTTCTTACAAGGAATCAGGGAGTTAATATGGATATCCTACTGTGATGAAGTTGTCAGCTGAAAACTTTGTTAAAAAGTGCCCACTCCTTTCCTCACCCCTGCAAATAAATGCTGTGTAAGACCAAGGTGTGGATGTCAACAACAACAGAAGTTGTTTCGAATTCTCTTTCTTACTTAAGGTTCCTACTTCAGTGCTCAAATATTTTGTTACTGCAATTCCTGATTGTGGTAGTTTGCCTCCCCCAGACAAGCTCTGAGTATAAGCCATCAGGTTAGGTGTTCAATACCAGTTAGCTTTTTAATAAATGCTTTGTTTGAGTTCTCTGAATTCTCAGGCCTTTGATATTATTTTGTCCTGAGAATTTCTGTTCCTGAGATTCAGTGATTCATTTGATTGAAATTACTGGTGCAAGCTCATTGGTTGAAGTTGTAACAGGGCTTCCTTTACTTTGTGGATGAAGAAAGAAGTGTAAACTTCTTTGTATTTTTGGGATTCTGTTGCCACCTATTGGGAAGATGTAAAGGAAAATGTGCTTGTTCTGTAGGGTTGATTTAGCATTGTACTTCCATTTCTGTTGTGTCTTTTGTGATTGATGATACTGCCCTGTAGAAGGGGGAAGAAAGGATTGAAATACTGTGTTGTATCAGGGACTAAATACTTTTCAACACATAAATTTATGTAAATGCCTGTCTGCCTTGTTGTTTACTGTTGCTCAAGCCAGTGGATAACAGTTTTATTTTTTTTTTAAGATAACAGTAACTCTGGTCCTTGTCATTATAAATATCCTACAAGGTTTAGTGTATTTCATATTTTACTTTCATATTGAATTTATATCTGGATCATATCCATCAGTACATACTGTATAAATCTGAAGCTAATTTTGTGATTCCTTAGTATAGAACAGTACTTAGTGACTGTAAATTTGTTTTTTCACTGAAGAATAAAAAAGCTCTTGGCAAGTAAGAGACATTTTTCTAGTCAAAAAACATGATAAAAACTTACCTATGTGGGTTTCTAATTTGTGGACAACTGAAAGGAGAAATAGATTTTGAAGGGCTTTACCATTCTGAAACAGGAAATGACTGGTTGGAATTTGCAGCTTTTTTTTGTGTGTGTGTGTTAGTTTGGTGTCAGTAGTGGAGAGATTTTTGGTGCCTGACACTACTGGACTGCACACATGGAAGCATGTTGAGAAATGGGCACTCATGCACAGAGAGGAATATTATCCTTGTGAAATGTTCTGATATTTAATGAAAGCTGTATTACATTATCATGGCAATTCCACTTGAGTCTGTGGAATTGGAAGGGATGCAGACATGCTGGTGTAATAGTTCTCCTTTATACAATTTTCTAAAAAAGTACTTAAGTTTTCAGTGTCTTGTTACCATTTGGAAAGAGTTTATAGACAATATGTTTTTAATGGAGGAGAAAGTATGGAATTTGTTTAAAAAGTGCTGAAAAATTGTAGTATAGCTCTAACAGACAGTGATGTGGAGTGCTTAATAAATTCCTTAAGCAGAATTCTGAGGTCAATACTTCTTGGGATGACAGCTATGTTTAGCTACAAAAAAAATTTAAGAATTACAGCTTGAAGTGAATTTATTGAATGAAACTGTTAATGCTTTTTAAAAATGCAATTTTGGAGCATCTGATCTGCAGGAACTTGTTACTGTGGTTTTTAAAAGGAATGTTGTGAACATTACACGCACCTATTTCTGAGGGTATTGAGAAGCCGGAACACAAATTACATGATTTTTGAATAGGTGCTACCACTGATTGTCCCAAAATAATGTAAGAATGACTCCTGAATGAAAGAATGTGAGTGCTTATTCTTAACCCTCTCAGGGTCAGTTAAACCATTCTGTGCCTTTTGGGAATGCAATGGCTGTTGACACTCTCAGGTAAAACAGCTGGGGAAGGATGGGGCAACCACAGCCTGGTTTATTCTTTTTTGTTTCATTGGGAAAGAACTAAACCAAACTTATTAAAAGTGAAATAATCCTTCCAAAATAGTTATGACTAATCTTGTTCATGCCCAACATTGTTTTAAAAGCCCTGATGAGGCAGAAGAAAGTGATAGAGAATTGAACTTGGGCCCTTACGAGTTTGTAAGATTTGTTCACCGAGGTATCTGATAGATTACAAGTATACATTACTAGTACATCAGAATTTGTATTACATTGGTTACTGAGTGTGAAGGTGTTACTGGTTTAATATTTGATGAAGTCTCGAGGCTTCATTCCTTTATAAGTCATGTCCTCTGTTTTATTCTTCCCTCAATGTTAGCTTGATATCTTTTTTCTTCTCCTTTTACATACTGGTGGCAGTAGAATGCTACAGAATGTTTGTGTTACAGAGCATAATCAGTAAATGAAATCCAGGCCTCAACTCTGACACAGTCTTAAGCAGTCTGTGTTAGATGTGATTTGTTTGTTTTAAAGCTGCAGGTGTCACACGTGCAGATAAGGACATTAAAAGCCAAATGAACAAAAGAAGTAAACCACTGATTACAGAGATTATGGGTAAAGAGGATGCTGTCATATGAGGCATGAACATGTATCAGGATTGTACTGCTGGCAGACTGTTCAAGTTCTCATCTTGCCCACTGCTGTGACTTTGCCAAATCTTTTCAATAGAAGTTTGTTCTTTTGTTGCACAATTGCTTAGCAATTACTTGGTTGTACAGATCTGCTCCCAAGCCCAGCGTGAGTCATAGCTGTGCAACCAGATCAGAACTGGCAGCTTCACGTGGAGCTCATGCCATGACATTTGATGAGTGAGGCCTTTGAAGTTTCCTCTGGCTTGGGCTGAGGCTCATACAGAGAACAACTACTAATTAACCAAGAGAAGAGGCATTCTTTCTATCCACGTAGTGGTAGGTGAATATTTGCGAGTAAAAGCTTTAAAAAATAAAGAGAAGGTTCCTCTGCTATTTCCTTTCTTCATAGCTGTTTCAGTCTAAGCTGTGTTCACTTCAAAGGGCTTGTTCTGCAGCTGCCTCAGTCCTGACAGGGATCTGTAGCTGCCAATTTTAGCAGAAAATCTGACAGTCTAGGGGTTCTGAGGCTTCAGATGGTTATGTTTTGTCTAAATCCCCATGCAAGTGCAAAAAGTCAGCATTAAGGAGTAGAAGAAATCTTGCTTCTTTGGAGGAGGAGCCTTGCAGGTTTTAGAACATCTAATAAATTAGGAGTGTGTCTTTTAGACTTGAATTGTAGCTCTACAGCCAGTTGGAACACCTTCTCCTTTTCAGCTCGTCACGAGGAAAAGAACTGTATCAGCAGAAAGTGTTGGTAAAAATTGGGATGAATATTTCCCTTGAGGGTAGTAAGAAATGAATTAAAGACAGCATCATACAAAACCATCCTAGTTTCATTGCTTTTGAGAATTAGGCTTTGTATTTAATACTTTTGTTATTAAGAATTGTGATACTACTGGCAGTGACTGTTTTCCTAAAAGTAAATAAATTGGTCACTTATGTTAGGAGGGATGCTTGTGTAACAGGCTAATTATGAGTAATTGGTTCATTTGCAGAATATTACTAGCTAATGTTCTCTCAATCTAGTGTGTGTGTGTTTGTGTCTCTTTCCTGTCCTTTCTTCTTTTCCACTAGCTATTTTCAATTTGATGTGCTTAATAATTAAAGCTGCTGTTGTGTGGTCCTGAAGCCTTGGGGAATCCACTTTATGAACCAATAGGTAATTTGTTGATTTGTCAAGTAGGTGATGCTCAGCTTAGTGGGCTTTCCTTAAAATAAGTGTCTGTGTTTGTTCCGAGATCCCCGTTCAGTCTGTACCGGGTGCCACAAACCTGCAGTCACTTTTAGGACTAATTCTGCCAGCTCCCGTTTCCGGACAGGTTCCCGGTTCCCGGCGGGGATCCCGCACCCCGCGGGGCGGCAGCGCCGGGCGGACCCGCGGCCGCTCCCGGCCGGCGCC
>VXBB01007130.1:0-17962 GCA_013399915.1 Illadopsis cleaveri | reverse complement strand
TGCTGCTGCAGCGCCCAGGGGCACTGCTCTCCTGCACTGCTGCTGCTGCAGCTCCCATGGGTGCTGCCCCCCTGCTCCCCTGGGCGCTGCCCCTCTGCACTGCTGCCCTCCTGCACTGCTGCTGCAGCTCCGTGGTTGTCCCCACCCTGGTGCCACAGACCTGGGTGGCTGTCCTGTCCCCAGTGCCTTCACCACAGTCAGACCCTTCCACTTCATCCTTGAATGGGCATCCCTTTGGGAATGTAGATGCTCAGCTGCTCCTGCAAGGGGTTTAATCCAGACTGCAGCCCCTCAATGCACCCAGCAGCTCAGCTGGGCCTTTCTGAGTCACAAAAGAGCCTCATTTTCTGATGCTGCTGGTTTCCTACCTCCCTCAATGTCACCTGGCGTGTCCCTGCACTGTGCACAGCCCTGGGGGCCTCTCCCACACCAGGGATGCTCAGCTCTCCTCCACCCTGAAATTCTCCCAAAACTGCTTTTCTCTCCCCAGAATCTTCCACCTCTTCAGGTTCCCCTCACATCCCAGGAAGCCAGCCCTGCTCCCCCAGCCCCACACTTGCCTCTCTTTGCTCCGAAAATGCTGGTTTCAGCTTTCACTGCTCTCAGATGTTTTTTTGGACCCTATTAAATAACACTGCGAACGTTGACGTTAATTAAAATTCCTCCTAACCACTCCCTGCTCACCCTCCTCTTGTAACCCCTCCTTAAAACCTCACTCATTTTTGGGATCTTCCCAAGCAGAGGCTCTCCAGGCCCAGCTTTTTTCGTGGTGTTTTCTCCTTGCCACATCCCTCCTCTGTAAATGAGCTCTGGGGTGCAAAGCTCTGCCTGCTTTTCCTTCATCTACCTTTTTCCCATCATTTTGTCTGTTCCTGGATCATGAGGGACTTCAGAAGCATTTATTGGGTTTAGGCTGGTCTTTGTGCCAGGGAAGGTATCAAACAGACACGCAGCATCTCGTGGGAACCAATCTCAAAGCTGGTACATCTCTCAGAAAGATAATGTTTTAGGAACTGAGCTCCCACCTGTCCAGCACTGGACCTTGAATATCTGGAGCAATGCCTGCTACATCCCTCGGTTTTTGCTGCCAGTAATCCCTGCTCCAGGTTTATTGCCTCCCTTTGGATATTTGTTGTCCTTGCTGGAGGAGAAGACATCTTCTCTGCAAGAGGACTGGTCTGAGAAAAATGCTGAAGGGAGGTATTGCTTTAAATTTCAAAACACAACCCAGTCAAGGAAGCAAAATAAACTGAATTTGTAGAAAATGGTGCTGGAAGAGGGCACTTAAAATCAGCTAACCCCCTGCTAATTCCAAGGGCAATCCAGACATCCTTAAACTACCTGCAACTGGTGTTTTTCCAGCCTGTTCTTATTAATCTTAAGTGCAGCATTACTGTCTTTTTTCAGGGAATTTTTTCCAGGCCTTTATTATCTGTCTGTCACTCAGGCTGCATCTTCCTTCCTGCAGGTTAAGCCCACGACTTCTCAGCCCTTCTTTTGTGATAATGAAGGGTTTATTTCCTTTCCCTTGGCGGCCGTGTTTTATGATTTACAATATCCCTTAATTTCTTTTTTTTTTTTTTTTTAAATTCTTTAGACTAAACAGCACCAGGTCCTTCAAGCTTCCTTTTTTTGGGATATCTTTTGATTTTCTAAGCACTTTGCACACCATCCTCCAGACTCCCTCTATCACTAGTTTACCACCTTTATTAGTAAGTCATTATCCAGGATTCATTAGACACCACTTATTTGGGTAAATGTTGTTTGTTACAATATCTTTTTTCTTCTCATTATTCCAGGATGTAATAGCTGTCCTCCAGCCATCTGCCAGCTCTCCATGGCTTTGCAGAGGTGAGGGATGGGTGTGTAAGGGCAGATATTCCAAGACTGCAACAGGAGCACAGGGAGGTTGGGGGATTTGACAAGGACCAGCCCAGCGGTTCCCAACTTCCCAACCCTCTCCTGGATGTCTTTGAGGACCCCATTCCCACAGAGGTGTAAACACCCACCAGAAACTGGGGTTCCTCTGAGGTCTGTATGGTTTTGGAACCCTGGACTGGTCTAGTTCCAACTCACAGAATCCCATGGAAATTCAGAGTGAAGTCTCTGGATTTGTGCTGGGCAGGGAGCAGCCTTGCCAGGCATTAAATGGAAATGGGTCAAGTACACCACGTTTTCATCCCATCTGAAATGATGGGTTTTTTCCACAAAGACATTTTGATATGGGAAAGCATTTCAAGCTATTTATTGCAATTATCTCTGAGGATACAGTTGACCCTGCTGAAGATAAGGTGGACCTTGGAATTCCAGGAACAGCAGTTACCAGTGAGATAAGCATCAGCCACGAGTGCACAGTGGGTTTCCCTTTCAGACAGAGAGACAGAGGACGTCAGACCCCCAGGCAGAGTTAAAATCTCCAGCCCTACACAAGAACAGCAAGGAATGTTTTTTCCATTTGAAGACCTGGCCTGGGATCTGTGTGGCAAAGCAGTGAATTTTGTCCATGAACTGCATGTCTGCTGAGGGTGTTTTAAATGAAAGAACACCACAGTGCACTTACTTTCTGCTTGAAAAGCCTGCACATACTGCAGAGGTTTTGGTCAAAGAGTTCCATTTACTCTCCTGCATATTTTAATTCAGGCCATTGGAGAATAAAATACAGACTTGAATACATTTAATTGTGTTTTCATGAGTGTTTAATGATGCCTGCTTCATCGGGGTGATGATCAGAGAAACACCAAGTGTTTTGGGTTGGAAGGGACCTTAAAGACCCTCCCATTCCACCCCCTGCCATGGGCAGGGACACCTTCCACTGTCCCAGGCTGCTCCAAGCCCTNCCTCCCTCAGCCAGGACAAGGTCTTTTCTTCCCTAGGTTGGGGGCACCTCTGTGAAGTGACCCTTAGACAGGTTGTTTGAGGTGAGCAAAGCCCCCGCCAGCCACTGTCGATTAATTATTACTTCCAACCTCCTGCTTCTCAACCTTGGGAAACTGCTCTGTATTGGGTAATTCCTCATTTTTCTCCACCACCCCCCCCCTCCACCAAATGGGCAACAGTCAAAATACAACTTGTCCCAGGTTTACAAAAACCCCACTTCCTACCAAAAACTGCAGGTAGGAGACAAGAGACTGAGACAAGAGCCCCTTTTGAAAGGGGGTCCATGGGTGGAAGGGTGTCCACAGGGATGGCCCTCCTCAGAGGCACAGGTTCAGCAGCACCAGGGCCAGCAGTGTTTGGGAGAGAGGTTCTGAGGCAATGTCAGTGCCCTGGCAGGGAGACAAGGTGGAGCCTGTCTGTTTCGACACCGAGCACTTCAGCCCTCGGCACGATTTCCACTGGCACCTGTGCCAGCAGCCGGGCAGGAGACCTTTGCTCAGCTTCCTATTAACCATTTAGTTTTAATTGAAGGCATTCCCCACTCAGCTGCCACTGCCCAGCTGGGAGGATAAACGGGTGGTCCCTAACCACGGTGTCCTCCTATTTCTGTCACTAATCTGGCGAGTTTTGGTATTGCAAGGAGGGGAGGAGATGGGCTCCAGGGGGGTGCTTGAGAAAAGAGGCTTTTGGGGAGACATTGTGTTTTTGGGGAGGACAGGGAGGAACCCCCCACTCTGCAGCGTGCACAGGGATGAGAACTGAGTCATGCAAAACCCCCCTTAGTCCTGAACTGGAACCCTCTCCCTGTGTATTGTTGTGAGTGCCCCGTTTTGGTTGTGCAAACCCCAGAAGGAGGGAGAAATCATCACCTCAATCTTCCACAAAACCTTCAGCCCCGGCCCCAGCAGGCTGGGAACCCCTGGCTGTCTGTGCCATGCCTACCCACCAGCTCCAGGGCTGCAGGCACTGCTCTGACAGCGTCCCTGCCGTGCTGACACCTGTCCCCTGGTGAGTCAGGGTGACCAGCCTGCTGGCTGGCCCTTATCTCCTTTCGTTGTCTTATCTCCTTGCCGTAGAAATTGGATTGGGATCGGGCGCCCCGGGAGCGAGGCGAGGCGGGGGAGCTCCAAGTGGAGCAGCCGATGCAAGCAGCTGATAATGGCATTTCCTGGAGGCAGAGCTCTTGGGCAAGGACTCCTAGGAATAGCTCACAGGGACAGCATGGGTGACAGCATGAGATGGGTGACATTAAAAAAACCCCTCTGTGGCACTGGATTCTTCATCTGCCCACAAAACTGCTGGTGCTGAGATCCTTCTGGACACCTTGGAGGTAAAAAAAGGGCTGTGAGGGACCCTGGAAGCCTGGGATGATCCCATGAGGCTGAGCAGGATGGATGATGCTGGTGGCCAAGCTGCAGCCCACGTGAACTGGGAGTGAGCAGAACACCTCCTGCATCTGGAGCAGCACAGGGAAGTGAGTGACTGCTGAACATCCAGATTTGTCCTAAAAAAATGCCCACCCCAAGGCAGTCCCTCCTGGGGGGAGCCTGGTGGATACACCTCGTGGGCAAGCACAGGAATGGTCCCTTGGGAGGTGCAGACACAGGAGGGATTCACTCCAGGCTGCCCACTGCCATGTGCCATCATCCCCTGCAGAGCTGGTGGGTGCACATCCCACGTGCTGGGTTCAACTCACCCCACCAAGGCTTTGGGGTGATGTAGAGTTGGGGTTTGCATGCACAAGGGTGATAGCAGGGGACAAAGGCCACCAGCTGTCCTCCAGGGACCCCAGCCGAGTGTCCCCGGTGGAAAGCACGGCGGTGCCCTGCCGTCTGGGCTCCTTTCCAGGCTCATCATGGGACTCCCAGCAAATCCCCTGAGGCAATCTGATCTCTGGGACGCCAGGCACCTATCCCTCCCTCTGGCACTTCGGGTTTTCCACGGTTTAAGGTGCCAAAGTTCATTGACAGTGGTGGCGGCTCAGGCACGCCCACAGCCCGTGCCACCCTCCATGGGACAAGGCAGGTCACCCTGCCAGGAGGAAAGAAAACAAGGTGCAGTGGGGGTAAAGTCACTTTGCACCCGGGTATAAAACCTTACTGGGGAGGGGTGAAAAAAAAAAAAATCACACCCCTGTGATAGGTCCTACATAAACCCCGGAAGCTGTTGGGCTGCTGGTAGACATTAGCTGGTTTTATTTCACAGAACAGTCAGAATTGATGATGAAACTCTGTCTGAGGCCTCACAGAGACAAATGACAAGATTCCCAGTAGTCCTTGAATGGCTATCAAATGTGTCATAGTTAGAAGCCAGCCTGGAGGGACTTTTTCCTCCAGTAGGTCCTATTCCAGGAAATTAGTCTGCTCTATGCATTCCTTAGATTTGTCAGCGATCTAGGAGGCATCTTTGTTAAAAAACTGGTGAAGTTTCTACAAACTCTTGAGCAATTCAGGAGGCAAAAACCCCCCTGCAGTAGAAGCCTCCTGTCTGTTCTGGGAAGGGATGGTCAGCTCCTTGGGAAACACAACTGGCCATGTAGGGGTGCAGTGCCACTCGTCCCTTTGCAGCCCTGCCATGGGTTCAGTGTGAAACCTCCACGACCACGTGCCTGTGCAGCTGCTTTCAGCACCTCCCCTGGCCCAGAGGGGGCTGCTGTGTCCCCAGAGAGAGGTGCAGAGCCCTGTACGTGCACCCACACACCTCTGCACGGGGCCAGCAGCTTGCACAACCCGCAGGGTCAGGGACAGGGAGCACAGCTCTGGCTCGTGGGTCCCACAGCCTAGGCAAGCAAATTCATCTTCACTTCAGGGCGGCCACATGAAAAATAAAGATCAGGAGAAATCTTGGAAGGTTGTCTGGAAGCCCAGGTGGCTGGCATGGGACAAAAACGTGCCTAAAATCCCCTGAAGCATCTCCTGCTGTGGTCCTTCTGCAAGTCCACTCCTGGTTCTCCCCTTTGTCTTCTCATCCTGGGCTGGTCTGGGGCAGACCTAGAGCTGAGCTAGAGGAAGGCTTTGCCAGCCTTGCACTACCCCAGCCACAAACACCTGAAATGGATTAATCCAACCTGAAGTGGAATAAATCCTGTGGCAGTATTTCAGCCACTACATCACCACCTGGGACTAGGAATACCACGAGAAGAGCCTTTCCAATGTGAGGAGGCAGTCAAACTACAGTGAAATCACAGAAAGAGCAAGTCCAAATAAAATAATCCAGTGCCCCCCACTCACCTCCCTCCCTGTGAACTCCACTGAACTTTGAAAAACCCAAACAAAACAGGGCCAAGTTCAGCCTCAGTTCAAGTCGTAGATAAAGTTCAACCTACTTCTAATTTTGTCCTGACAATTCCCACCAGAAAATAGGCTCTGGCACAGCGCCCTGGGGGTGAGCCAGCCCTGACCCTCACCAGCCCCTCTGGATGTCCCCAAAAACTCCTGCCCACCTGCAGGTGAGACACGAAGCATGAGGCCAAGTGTCCCAAACACCCCACAGGGGCATCCCCATGTCACAAGGCTGGCTGTCCCCATCCCCAGACATGGGCAGGGCCACCCCGGGCTGGGACAGGTCTCCAAGGGACAGCTGCTTGTCAGAATGGTTTGTTTTTTTTCCCATTGCTTTCCTTGGGAGTGTCGCTTAAATCCAGCACCACAGGAGACACTAGAATTGGAGAATTAGGGGAGGCACTGGGAGACAAGGGGCTGTGGCATGGAGGGGTGGGAAGGACAAGAGGAGACGAGGCTCCCTGCAACCTTCTCCTGGCATTTTCAGGGGAACATGGGTGGTGGTGGTGATGACTCCCAGTGGGATTTTGGGATGCAAATACACCCCAGGGAAAATGGAGGTTGTGGACTCCCCATCCCTGCAAGTGTTCCAGGTCAGGTTGGATGGGGCTTGGAGGAAACAACAGTGGAAACCACACCTGCCCAGGGCAGGGGGTGGAACAGGATAATCTTGTAGGTCCCTTCCAACCCAAACCATTCTGTGATTCTGTAGTGCTTGCAGAAAGAGTTAACACGGGGAGAAAACCCTTTAGGTTCTGGGGACCTAAATGTGAGCTGCAGGGACCCAGGATGGTCACCTGTCCCCAAAAAGGTGAGTGCAGGTGGTGACTGGCAGAAGGATAACTTATCTTTCCCAAGGAGCAGACATCCTCAGCTGTGAAAAGGGAGCTGAGGTGGCCAAATGTGACAGCACAGAGCTGGAAACCTGCCTGCAAACACAGAGAGAGCAAGGGGAAATAAAAATTACAGGACAGAGAGCAAATGGAGAAACAAAAAGTGTAAATTGAGCTGAGAAGCAGAACTCAGGGAGCAGCATTGGGTTATTTGGTTTTAGTCCCCTTGGGAGAGCAATGAGCCCCTGGAGCACCCTTCAAGTGCTCAAAAAACCAGTGGAAATGCAGTTTTATATAGAGAATATATACAGCAGGATGTGTACAATGATTGTAAAAACTAACTGCAGTCACCACATGCAACACAATCCCTGCCCCAAACGCTTCATTGCCCCCCACAAAAACAAGACTGCATTTATCTCTAAGAAATCAGCACAAACCCATGGTTTCCCAACAAATACCCTGCATTTTTTGTGCTTGAAAAGAAAGAATAGAGCAGCCCTGCTAGCTGGGGGTTGGTTTCTTACACGAGTTGTAAAATCCAGCCCTGGGGAGAGAAGTTACCTTTGCTGTAAAACAATCTGCCGACTGGATTTCACAATCTTTGTCGTCTTTCTCTCCCCACAGCAATATTTTTACAGTGTTTGCCCTCAAACCAGTTTTTCATCAGCCAACGTGTAATTACCACCAGACAGGTTTTGGATAGCCCATCCCCTGGTGCAGTTTTTCCTCCCACCCTAATCTGCCCAATCTTTCCAGCCTTGCTTTGAAAACTGACCTCTTTTGGACCTCAAAATTTTAAATTGTATATATATATAAAAGTCAATTTAAAATTGCTTTCTGAGCTTGAACATTGCTAATCTCTGGAAATATCCAAGGCCAGGGTGGAAGGGGCTTGGAGCAACCTGGGATAGTGGAAGGTGTCCCTGCCCATGGCAGGGGTTGTGGAATGAGATGATCTTTAAGGTTTCTTCCAACCCAAACCATTCTGAGAGTCCATGAATCTATGATCAAGGCAGGGAGCAGTAAATGTTGATCAGGATTTATGGCTGGGTTTAATCCCAGGAAGAAAAAAAAAAGTGCCAGTGACATAATTTGGCCGTGGCTGATAGATGGGACCTGGGGAAGCCCCAGCTCAGCTGACACCTGGCCATGGTGCTCTCACCCTGGCTCTGCATGTCTGATGCCAGAGCACAGGATTCTGTGCCAAAAAAGCTCAGGCTCCTGCAGAGCTCACTGTGGTTAGTTTTAAAGGTAAAAGAGCACTGCTTGCTGCCCACCTCCACCCACAGGACAACAGCCAGAAGGAACTCCTCCAACTCCTCCCTGGTGCCTGAGTGAGGCAAGAGCAGGTAGGATTTGTCCCTTGGATTGGGAAACCTGGGTGCTCCATCTGTACCTTCAAGCACCCTCCAAATAAACCCAGGCTTGGTGCTGCCTGTAGAAGCATGGAAATGGTCTTCACAACCACCCAGCTGGAATTTGCACAGGTCCCAGATGCCACGGAATCTCATGGACCACTGTCTTGGCCTGCCCAGAGCCAAGGGGGATGGAATGAGATCACCTTTAAGGTCCCTTCCAACACAAATCATTCTGTAATTTTGTGATTCCATGACCTCTGCTGCCCATGCAGACCCTCACTACAGCCCAGTTCCTCAGACAGCTGTTCCCACACTTCCACCAGTTGCAGGGATCTGCTCCAAGACCTGGATTCTGCTCATAGCCCCACCACCAGTGACGGCTGTAGGGTCACCAGCAGCACCAGCTGCTGTCCTACCCCACCCTCACAGGATCATTTAGGTTGGGAAAGCATTCCAACATCAATTAGTCCAACCTATGACGAATCCCCACCTTGTTACCCAGCCAAGAGTGGCACGTCCCCTCATTCCTTGGGACACTTCCAGGGATGGGGACCCCACCTCCTCCCTGGGCAGCCTCTTCCAATGCCTGACCACTCTTTCCATGGNAAAAGTGCCAGTGACATAATTTGGCCGTGGCTGATAGATGGGACCTGGGGAAGCCCCAGCTCAGCTGACACCTGGCCATGGTGCTCTCACCCTGGCTCTGCATGTCTGATGCCAGAGCACAGGATTCTGTGCCAAAAAAGCTCAGGCTCCTGCAGAGCTCACTGTGGTTAGTTTTAAAGGTAAAAGAGCACTGCTTGCTGCCCACCTCCACCCACAGGACAACAGCCAGAAGGAACTCCTCCAACTCCTCCCTGGTGCCTGAGTGAGGCAAGAGCAGGTAGGATTTGTCCCTTGGATTGGGAAACCTGGGTGCTCCATCTGTACCTTCAAGCACCCTCCAAATAAACCCAGGCTTGGTGCTGCCTGTAGAAGCATGGAAATGGTCTTCACAACCACCCAGCTGGAATTTGCACAGGTCCCAGATGCCACGGAATCTCATGGACCACTGTCTTGGCCTGCCCAGAGCCAAGGGGGATGGAATGAGATCACCTTTAAGGTCCCTTCCAACACAAATCATTCTGTAATTTTGTGATTCCATGACCTCTGCTGCCCATGCAGACCCTCACTACAGCCCAGTTCCTCAGACAGCTGTTCCCACACTTCCACCAGTTGCAGGGATCTGCTCCAAGACCTGGATTCTGCTCATAGCTCCACCACCAGTGACTGCTGTAGGGTCACCAGCAGCACCAGCTGCTGTCCTACCCCACCCTCACAGGATCATTTAGGTTGGGAAAGCATTCCAACATCAATTAGTCCAACCTATGACGAATCCCCACCTTGTTACCCAGCCAAGAGTGGCACGTCCCCTCATTCCTTGGGACACTTCCAGGGATGGGGACCCCACCTCCTCCCTGGGCAGCCTCTTCCAATGCCTGACCACTCTTTCCATGGAGAAATTCTTTCTGATGTCCAGCTTGGAGTCTTGGCTGCAAGGCCACATGTGTCAGGCATGTGGACATCAAGAATGACAGGGGGGGACAGAAATGCTGATGCATTTTCCTTTGGCAGGGCTGGGAGGAGAGGTGCAGAGCCTGAAGCAAGCCCAGGACCATGGCAAAGGTGATTTCTCCCATCAGACCATTGCCATCTCCTGGCTTTGCTTCTCCCAAGTGGAAATTTCTGATCAGAAATCTTTGTGGGAAGTTATTGAAAAGGTCTGAGCTAATAAAATCCAATTTGTTTAAATGTTATTGCTACAGCAACACAACATACATTGAAACACAACACTTTGGTGAAAAAATGGGATGATTTAGGACAGAATGCGATCCTGAAATCTTGGCATTTCTCTTGAGAGGGACTTTGCATTTTTTCCCCACTGACTCTGGGCAGACAAAGCCAAACATCCATTTCTGGGGCCACCCATCCTTGGGACCCCACACTCACTTGTACCAGCAAGGATAACCACAGTGACCCCTCCAAGAGGTACAGGCAATGTCTGCATTCCTGAAAACTTTCACATCAGTTAATTTACAGCCCAAGGATGCAATACTTCTTGCAGAAGTATTTCTCTAGGAGTCCAGAGAAATCCTGGGGAGCAGCAGAGACATCAAGCCAGGCTCAGCAGTCATATTTATGTAGCCACACAAGTCTCCACCCTTAAAATTGGGGATCATAGTGTAGGATACAAAAGGAAGAGGCCACTGTCTTGTATTGCATGTTATTGTTTTAATATCACTGTTTTTCTTGTATCCCAAGCAATAATCATTTGAGCTACAGTTCAGCTGGCAAACAGAGCAACAATGCAGTTACATTAAGGTTACTTATCTTTGTTGCCCATTTTGCCACCAGCAAAGGGGAGCATTTAAAAACTCCCCTTAACACTCAGCAGAGATGTGGAGCTGCTGGAAGGGGAGAACATCCTGCATCCTGCTATTTGCAGGTTTGCCGTGTTTTAGGGAAGCAAAGCAATCTGACTCTGATCCATGGAGTCTTTATTTGCTGCTGTCTGGGTTTTTGGCAGACGTGAGGAATTCACAGAAATATTCCTGCATCTTGAAAGCTTCGTCTCTGTAGTGATGCCCATCCATCTGCTCCTAATCTTGTGTTACTGCAGGTTATTTTCTCATTTAATACATCTTGGTGGTCCCAGGGGCCCCAGGGATCGTCTCTGCTCCTGGCTTGTCTGCTCCCAGCCCAACTCCAGTGCTGATAAACTCTTCCCAGAGCTGCCCCAGATGCTCAAACCCGTGATTAAGAACAGGCCAAACTCCAGCACCCAGAGCTGTAGGGTCTGGCTGCAGGTTGGGGCTCATGATGGGGATGTTCAGGGGTGGATCTTTGGAAAGGGTGGCACATGGCCAGGTGCGGNGTGGAGGGGGAAGGTGGGGATTAGAGGTCTGGGGAAGGACATGAACTCCCAGTGGGATGCTGGTGGTGTTTCCAGTCCTTGTTTCACCTTCCATCTTTATTTTCCCCTCTCTTTTTACTTCCCTCAGGCCAGGAAAAGAGGCAGGCACTTCAGTTAGCCAAAATTTACTTGTCTTGGGCTTGAGAAGGGTTTTCCAGAGGAGACCTTGGAGTAAACCTGTTTTTTCTTGAGATGGCTCAGTTGATCAGAGCACGTTGCTGCTAACAGCAACATTGTGGCTTCATTCCTGTATGGGCCATCCACTGAAGAGTTGGACTTGATGGTCCGTGTGGGTCCCTTCCAACTCAGAATATTCTATGATTTTGTGATAAACATCTTGAGTATCACTTTCAAACACTGTTTTTAGCAGGCAGCAGTGGTTGGCGAGCCCTTGTTGCTGCAGCACTGGGTGGAATGCATGTGATTAAATCAGGGGGGTCCTATATCAGACCCCCAGGCCCAGCTGAGGTAGGACACAAAGAGGTGGGAGATTCACTTTGGGCAGAGGATGGGGAGCAGGGGAGCTGTGGAGGCAGAGCAGGACATGGGCTCAATCCATCATCCATTCCCACAAGCTTTCACCCTCACCCCCGTGAGAAGTGACAGGGACAAGGACCAACCCCTAGAGGAGGAGCAGCAGGATTTGACAGGTGCCAGGTGCACTGAGGTGTCCCCACAGAGCCCTCCTGAGCTGCATTTCCACCACGAGGGATATTCTGCTCCCACCACCCACATACTCCTTTCTTTCCATCCTGAACTAAAGGATGGTCCCTCCCGGAGCAGGAGAAGCGACAGCGTGTACCCACAAAGAGATGGGGAAATGTCAAGCTTTAAACATTTATTACTCAGATGATGCATTTTATAGCATACAGTGGGTCTGGATGTTCTATAAACAAAGACTGAATTGCCACAAAGAGTTATGAGCTCCCTTGTTTTAACAGTCTTTGAAATGCTGAAAACGATGAGTTTGTGATTTCACTAAGTATGAATATCTAGTCTTTACTCTCCCCAAAACCTTTTTCCTTTTTTTTTTAATTTTTAAAAAAAATTTTTAAAGCGCTTAGTTTAACAAATATGATTAAATTAAAAATGTTGCTTTTTCAAATGCAAATAAATACATTAAAAAAAATTCTTAGCGTTAACTCTGTGTTCTGCAGGAAACCACAGCTCCCTTGGCTATTGACAGTGGACTTTGCAACCCTTAGTATAATTTCTTCTGAAAAAATACTGAAAATATCACCAGGACTGCCTAATAGCTAACACCAAGAAGAGCAAAATTAGTGTAAAGCCATAAAATACCCAGCAGGGAAATTAAAAAAAAAATCATATTTAAGATTTTGAGAGATCTCCAAGTGAGGGGTGTTATAAAAATAAGCACGAAAATAAATCATAAGTTATTCTGACAAGTTTTCTTTCAAAGCCATCAATCATGCCAAGAATAGATACTAATTAATCTCCTTCAGGGGAAGAGGGGAACCAAGCAAATCACTTACTTTTCCTTTTTTTTTCTCCCCATTTTTGTTTCACCTCCATATACACGAGACTTCTCCGAACGGCAGTGGAATCCCTCATGGGGGAACCAAGCAAGTCACTTTCTGTGTAGCAAAATCCATCACTTTGGGAAGATTTTTACCAGGAAGGAGGTGAGTAATAACCTGGGGACCCTGGCAGGGAGTCAGCAAACCTGCTCTGCATCCCAGGGCGGTGGGCACAGAGCTGATGCTGCAGCCACTCGCCTCCACACCACCCTGAGGTTTGGCCCCACACACATTTGGCCAGAGAGGGTTATTTTCCCCCTTGCTGATGTAGTTGTATGGGGACAACACAGTAAAACCCCATACAGATACTTTTACTGAGCAGCAAAGATGGAATCTGGCTGATCTGGGGAGATGTAGCCGGTGGCTTTGCACCTAAAAATACACATTGGAGAATTACGCTCTTTGGCGATCGTTTGTAAAGTAAGCCAAAAGATTAAAAAAAAAAGAAAAAAGAAAAAAAAAAGAAAAAAAAAAAAAGAAAAAGAAAGAGAGAGAAAAAAAAACACAACAAGAACCNAAAAAAAGGAAAAAGAAAAAAAAAGATAAAAAAAAGAAAAAGAGAGAGAGAGAGAAGAAAACACTCCAGGATCCCCAGGTGCTCTCACCCCCAAAAATTCCCCAGCATTGTTCCCCATCCTACCCATCAAATGTCCTTGTGGTGCCTCTTTTCCCAACACGGTACTCTGGTGAATGATGCCATGCGCCCGCCGGCTTCCTACTGATGGACTTCAGAAAGATACCATTGGCAGCATGTAATTATTGGGGAGAAACCCCCATTTTTGGTCAACATTTTGATTCTCAGACATCAACAGAGTGACTGATGTATCAAAGCAGTTAATGGCTGGATGAATGTATGCTAATAGCAGAGATAAATGGCAAGACATTAAAAAACGACGGATTTCACATAGGAGTTTTTCATTTCCAGTGCTGGAAGGGAAAGTCATGGGCCAAGCCTGGTCAGTGGGGGTTGCAGGATTGCCCCACAATGAGAAAATTGAATAAGCTCTCACAGCAGGTGGGGGTAGGGAAATGCTTTAGGAGAAATACTGCCCTGTGGCTTACACTTTGACTCTGAATTCCTCCTGATGCACTGATGGGTGAAAATTCAAGTTTTTAGAAATAAAATCCCCAATTATCTGTGTTTTTCTTTTCTTTTTTTCTTCTTTCACTACATCCCAAGAAAAAAATTCTGTGGGAAGTGAGAAGCTGCAAAGGCCAGAGTGGCAGTCTGGATCACTGCTGGCAGGATCCCTGGCACCCCAACCCATCAGGTTGCAGTCCCTGCTATAGGACTTTTCTGTTCTTAAAAAAAAAAGAAAAAAAACCAAAACCAACAAGACAAAACTGTTTTTCAGGCCTTCTCCCAGAAGACTGACACTCTGCCTGAGTGCACTGTGATGGGTGTTATATCCCCTTCTCCTCCACTCCTTGGGAATTCAGGGAGCAGAAAAAACAAAGAGCAAT
Organism: Illadopsis cleaveri; assembly: GCA_013399915.1. Classification (NCBI taxonomy): domain Eukaryota; kingdom Metazoa; phylum Chordata; class Aves; order Passeriformes; family Timaliidae; genus Illadopsis; species Illadopsis cleaveri. The sequence continues at coordinate 3,658 of VXBB01007130.1, read as the reverse complement.
GGGCACAGCCCTGAGCCTTGTAATACTGGTGGGCTTTGCCATCTTAATGAAGTTCATCTGCTCATTAATACTATCAAACCACATTGCCACTAACGAAGCTGACCCGATGCAAGGCGCTGTCACTGTGCGAAGCTCCTGGGCTCGAGTAAGTGAAGCAAAAGTTAATTTTTCCAGACGATTCTAGTGAACTCAGCAGTCATTTTTCTGCTTTCCAGGTAGATAGGAAAACTGAAGCTCCTGTTTCCAGCTCCTCTTGCTCCAAGTGCGCAATGAAAACTGGATCAGCAGGCAACTAGACGAAAATTCAGATAATATTGAACTGCAGCATCACGACTCTCACCCCCCTGCAATGCGTTTTCTGCTGAAAATTTCTGCCCTTTAAATTTTGCAGCAAAAGCTTCCTCCCCATCGCAGACAGACCAACACATTCATAAGGCACCCAAAAACATACTGCACATCCAAGGAGGTCGGGGTGAAATCTCTCTTCTCTGCAAGCCACCAGAAATGCAACGTTTTGCTTGGAAAAATGGGTTTGAGCTGCTGAGTTCAGGCCCAGCCTGCCTGGTCCGGAGTCCGTGTGCGCCATCCTTGTGGCACAAATTCTCTTATTGTAAAAGGAATAAATTGAACAGTGAGAAGAAACCAGGGTGGGCTGACGGCATCTTGCCTTCCTCAGCTCCTGCAGGCAGGATGGGGCAGCCTGCACCCTCGCTAGGCTTCACTGGAAAAAGCAGCTGGAGGGGTTTCCTAAGTCAAACCGTTGCTAGATCAGCAAACAAGGAGCCCCACCATGTCTTCTTCATGATTCAGGTGCCGGGTGGCACGTCCCCACCATCCCCCACAGCTGTCCTCTTCCTCAGGTGCTCCAGCACGGAGCCATGAAGGGATCCTGGAGTAACCTGGGGATCCCCCAGCACACTCTTCCTCTCTGAAGATGTCCCCCATCCCTCCATGGCACTGTGCCACTTACACAGAGCGTGGGACAGAGCTGCTCCTGCACACTGCACACCTAGGAACGCTGGATTGCAAACTCAGCTAGTTAGAAGCCAGGCTCAAAACTTCTATTTTTGGCTTTTTCTATTTTTCCCTCTTCATTTTTCCTCTTTTTTTTTTGCTATACGCTGCTTGTCTTCTCTTTACCAGTCTCCAAAGAACATCAAACCTTCATTTCTCCCTTGCCCTGTACATTATTAGGCCCAACTATAACAGGCCTGGATTTAAATGTATAATTACAACCATGACAGTAATAACAATAAAGCACTCCTTCAACGGAAAAAAAAAAATTATTACAAAAAAAAAAGTTAAATGATTATAGTGGCTGAGGAATAACGGCGACTTGAACAGCAAGAGCCACAGAATCCCCTATTTTTAGAGCCCCCAGCTCAAAGGACACATTTCTCAATCCACTGAGGAGGTTACTGGCAAGATGGGTGGCTACGTAACTTCTGTGGTGGCTTTAGGACTTCTTAGAAACAATCCCTCTGCTTCTGCATCTTCACATAAACCGTGACCCAGCTCGAGGGAAGGCGCTGCTCTCCCCGTCCCCGAGCTGCTCACAACTGTCTGTCCAACAACACAATAAGATAAGCAGAAATCACGGATGCTCGAGAAGAAGAAAACCCAGTGCAAATAAGAAAGTCGTCCCGCTCTCCAATCTGCCTCTGGAGGGGTGGCGGGGTAGGTGGGGGAACACACAGAAAGTCGAAAACAAGAGAAGGAGGGGGGAGACCTAACGCAAGCCCCGCTTGACAAAAGCCATCAATTACGAGCGTCTGGTGTAGTGTGTGCCTGGCTTTGTCCTCTCGAGACATCTGCTGCCTGCTGTCTCCTGCCAGTTGGCCAGGGCAAGGCAGGAGGACGGCGTGAAAACAATACTAGCCCCCACTTAGATTATTTTTTTTTTTCTTCCCTCCTTTTCCAAATTCTCTGTCTTCTTTCGAAAGCCAAACAATAACCCGGCGGGATGCGCTGCTGCTGCTTGAGCAATGAGTTCAGAAAAAGAAACCCCTAAAACAAAACCACGGCAGGGAGGAGGGGTGGCACTTGGCGACACGGCTGAAAAAGAAACATGCTGCTCCCTCCCCACCCCACGAACGTATTCTCGAGCATGCTGGGTTTGATCTGCTGTGGGGATTTAAATCAGAAAAGCTCTTGCCGGGTCCTCTCGAGGCGCATGTCTTCTTCTCATCCCTTACCACCCCACCTTGCCCTGCCCCTCAAGCCGTCAGTTTTTGGATGGTCTTGTTGTAGTACTGCGTGATCGTGGGTGTCAGGGGGTTCCAGTTGTTGGCGTGCAGCTCGATGACCTCCAGCAGCAGGGACCTGGTCAGCATGGACTCGGAGGGACACAGCATCTTGTCGCGAGCTATCGCCAGCAGCTCCGTCATCATCTCGGGCAGCTGCTCCTCCAGCAGCCGGCCGGTGCTCTGCAGCTGTCGGGAGAAGAAGGGGTCAACCATGGATTACTGATCCTTGTGGGTCCCTTCTAGCCTGAGACAGTCTAGGATTCTATCACTCTGTGATGTTTGAACACCCCTCTGGCTTTTTACGGACACCTCCCGTCCCCTTCGGTTCTGCCCTGCCTGGTGCAGGCAAGGTTAAACGCGTCGCGGCTTTTGAAAACCACAACCACCCAGCAGCAGGCTCCAAGAGCTGAACACGAAGGGCGAGGTTTTCAAAAGCATCTGCACCAGGCTGCTGGAGGAGTGAATGGTTCAGCTCCCACTGACTTCAAAGGCAGCAGCGACGGATCGCTTTTGGAAAAAAAAAAAAAAAAAATCCCACGTAAAAATCATGCTATTGTCAAAACAAAGTGCAGGCTGTGATGTGGTATTTCTGCCTTCTACCTGGCCCTTCATTTACTCGCTGATTCAGAGCTCCCAGTGACTCCCAGTCATTAGCTAGAATAAGCAGAATGCTCCTGTGTGCATAACAAATCCTGCCCTGCCGAGATCTGCATTTATACCTGTCATCCTGCTTTGCTGAAGACAGTCAAGAGCTTTTTCTAAAACAATTACTCCTTGGAGAGCCTCCATCAAGTAGCACAAGCCCTACGTGGTTCCAAGAGAAGGTTCAAGCTTGGGGTGGACAGTGTTGAGTCCATGGGAGGCTCCTCAAAGCAGACCTCCCCAAAGTCTTCACCTTAAAAATCAAATCCACCTCCTCGTCTCTTTTGCTGAATTTTAACTACTCAGGCTGCAAATTCAACTGCTCTCTGCAAGAAAAGCATCTGTCCACATGGGCCCATCACTTCCCAAAAAAAGTAACCAATAAAACTCTGCTGTATTTCATAGAATCATGGAATCAATTAGGAAGAGACCTCCATGGTCATTGAGTCCAACTTGTGACTGATCAGCACCTTGTCAACCAGACCAGGGCACTCAGTGCCACATCCAGTCATTTGCTTCTCTGCAAAACTGCTGCTGAGCACAGTGAGTCATGGGGCAGCCTTTGCTCCAATACACCTGTTTCTGTGCTTAAAAACTTAATGGAGGGTGAGATTTCAGGGCACCAGGGTGATGTAATTTTGTGATGGGACCCGAGCTACCAAAATTCCTGCATCCATTTATGTTCATCAGGAGCCCAGTGACAGTCTCAAGGGTCATCTCTTATCTCAAACTGGTCTTCTGCCCACACTGTTCTTGTGAGACCCCACCTG
>VXBB01007128.1:35254-77428 GCA_013399915.1 Illadopsis cleaveri | reverse complement strand
ACACATCCCAAAAATAATAGAATAATTTTCAACCTTCTGAAACTCAAAGTCTGTGTCGTTGTGGTGTAAAACAACATCAGGGTGGTCTGGTTTAGGAAGTCGTGTTGGACAAATCATCAAGGTTGGAAAAAATGGGCAGAAGCACAAGACAGAGTGGAGTGAGAGCTCTCCATGCTCACCTTATTATTGTTATAAACAAGGAACCAGCATCCCTCTACCCAACATGACAATTTAATAGCACATGGAATATCAGAGAGCAGCTACTGATTTAACAACAACTTCCTGTCTTCTAATAACTTGTTTTCTAACAGAGATGAAAGCTCTGGAGAGGGGGAGAGGAAAGCAGGAGGTTAAAAGGTTGCTTGGACATTCTTTCACATTAAATCTGTGCTTGCAGCTCAGGGGCTCCTCTCCTCTACTCATCCTTGTCAGGGGACAGCTTGTGGGTGGAAACAGCTCTGCAGACTGTTCTTGTAAGTCCTGAGGAGCCCACAGGGCTTCACCAGACAGGCTCTCAGCCCCACTTCAGTGCTGATGTGAACTCGGGGTCACCTTTCTTTGTGTTGCTGTCTTTCAGGACTCCCCCCTCTACCCTTCAGCCCTGTAACAAAATAAACAGTGCCCCGAAATGCTCAGTAAGCCCATTCCCCCATGGGTAAGTCATCATTGCCTGGAACAGAGCAGGCTGCACTTCCATCATCTGCTCATGGCTGCTGCTAAGTCTTTTTTTTGGCCTTAATTTATTTTTGTACTACTTGTCAAATAACTCAGTATTGTTGTGGCCCAATGGCTAAACCACAGAGCACCCAAATTCATGAGAAAACTCTCCTGACAACAAGAACTGGAACTGCTGGCTCAGGGTTACCTGGCACCTTGGTTGGCTGTAATTAATGCTCCTGAAAGCCCTGAAAACCTTTCCACGTTGGCCAAAGACCTGGAGTTGTGTTTTACTGCTCAGCCCCACCAGTTCTGCCTTGCAGGGATGGTTATTTATACCCCAGCACCATCTCTCTCTTCTCAAGTGAGGAGGCAGATGCAAGTTCAGATTTCCCCTCTGTTAAGTCATCAAGTGTTATTTTGAGCACCTTCTGGAACAGATTCATTGTCATCTCACAGAGTGAGGACATTGGAAGTCTCTGCCATGTGCAGTATTGATCCCTTGACTTGATTAGTTGGTGTATTGAATACCCCTGCTTTTCTAATCTAATTAATGCAAGATAAATACTCCTTGCAGGGGCCTGGAGTCACGTTCCAAGAGTAATCAGAGACTGGGGCTGATTAAAACCAGAAGGCTTCAAGGATAATTTATGGACTACTTGACACTGCTGGCAGGTTGGGGTATTTTGGAGGGCTCTGTGTGGTCTCTGGCTCAAAGTTGCCTCGTTGCTCCACATCCAAATTCCTGCTCAGCCCTCAGTAAGACAGCTTTGGGTTTGAAGGGGTTTAATCTCTGGGGTGAGACACCAGCCTGGAGGTGAGGACATCTGGTTTCACATCTCACCAGCAGTGGGAGGACACTGTGCCAGAAAGGCAGAGGAGTCAATTCAACTCTGACCTTAAGAAAATCACCACATGTCGTGGTCTGATAAAAATACTGAGCACCAGGCAACTGAGGACTTCGCTCTTATTTGGGAATCTGTAAGGAAAGAGAAATAAATTATTGAGATGGAGCTCAGTTCCAGTTTGTCCCTGTTTCAATCCAGATCTTGCTGTTTCAGGACAAATGAATGCTCTGGATCAAGAGGGATAACTGGAGTAGGGAAGGTGACAGTGGTAATTCATGTCACGTGCATTAATTAATTAACTCACTCCCACTAGGAGGGAAGTAACACCATCACTGCTGTGAGGAGCAGGGAGAAGAGGCAGTGGGAATTTTCATGCTCAAACCAGGGCAGTGTGAGCTGCAGATGTGGTTGAGATCCTGGGGGTGAATTTAGTTCCAGTCACCTCCTGAGCTAAACCCTAACTCCTATGCAAGGAAGGAGTGGATTGTAACAGAGGATTCACCTTCCCTCTGCTTTGTCCTCCCTCAGTGGTGGCTCTTGTGACACCTGGCCATGGGATGTTCATCCTCCCACACCTTGATGAGTGCCCAGGAGGAGGAGTGGAAAGGTGGAATTCCAGCATATTCTGTGGAGAAACTGCTCTAAAATATCTCCAGAGTGTGGAAGGAAGGAGTGGATTGTAACAGAGGATTCACCTTCCCTCTGCTTTGTCCTCCCTCAGTGGTGGCTCTTGTGACACCTGGCCATGGGATGTTCATCCTCCCACACCTTGATGAACACACAGGAGGAGAAATGAAGAGTGGAAGGGCAGAATTCCAGTGCAGGCTGTGGAGAAACTGCTCTAAAATATCTCCAGAGTGTGGGACAAGAGCTTTCTGTGAGCTGTGGTGGGCAGTGAGGGTTGGGCCAAGCTCCACCTGCCCCAATTGCAATTACGCTGTGGTTGGAATGGCGTGAAAATTTTTTCCAGGGAATGAGGAGCCCGGGCACGGGGTCACTGATAGGAATGGCAGGGCCATCTATTCCAGTCCTTTTCTTTTGCATGTATGTTTTCCCAGGCGAGAGCACAGCTCGTACAGCCAGGGGAAGGCAAGGGCAAGTTCAGCAGCCAGATGTAATTGCATTTTCCTCCACAATTGCCTCCAGGGCTGAACCACGGCCCTTCTACGCCTGCCTCTCTCCTCACAATGCATCAGAGAGAATTGGTGTAAAATCCAGTTAAAAGGCCGCTCTCGGGTCTCAGCTGCTGCAGCACAAATTGAGGATGAATTTCCCCCTCTCCCGCGTCCGCCTGATGGGTTTTGTCACCCAGCCCCATATGGCTGGGTTGGATTTCTCCTCTCGGCCTGGCCTTGTTGGTCTCTCATCACAGCCCCCCGTAGCTGCTCGTGAGCTCTTTCTGAGCAGGGCTGCACTCCAGGCTCCCTGTTTTTGTGTCGTTACACAAAGATTTCTCTTCCTACACGTGTGTAAAAGGGAGCCCGAGATTAATGGGGTGTTGGAGTGGATAATCACAAATCCAGCTGCCCCAAGGTAGCTGAGAGCAGAGATGGTGCAGGGCAGGGGGAGAAGGGTAGTGGGGCCTGAGGGAGCTTTGTAGGGTACATTTATCACCCTGTTGGCAGAGAGATGCAATTTATATGGACGGAGCATAAATCCTGTTGGAGTTGCAGGAGGCTCCATATGGGCAGCCGAGCACCTGGGCCTGCTCTGGATCTGGGGCCTGGAACATGGTGCTGTGCTCATCCTGCTCGTCAGCTCTCTGCTGTTCCCCTTCCCTTTCCTGCATTTCCTCCTCCCTTTCACAATTTGGTGATTTCCATTCTCAGCCCACCTAAGGGCCAGCCCCTCTCTATGGGTGCAGGAGAGCAGGAAGGGCATTTCCCTGTGCTCTGCTCACTGGGAGACATCTCTGCTGGAGTCACTGAATTATTGGGAGTAATTGGAGTTACTGGAAAAGCTCTGCTTTCTCTTCACCAAGCCATTCCCCAGGAACAGATTCTGCTCCAGGGATTGCTCTCAAAAGGCCTCACAGAATGGTGAGGAATGAGTTTGAAGAGACCTTAAATCTCATCCAGTGCCACCCCTCCCACTGTCCCAGGCTGCTCCAAGCTCTGTCCAGCCTGGCCTTGGACATTCCAGGGATCCAGGGGCAGGCACAGCTGCTCTGGCAATTCCAGCCCAGGCAGGCATTCCTTGCCAAGATCCCATCCAGCCCTGGCCTGTGGCAGTGGGAAGCCATTCCCTGTGTCCTGTCCCTGCAGGCCTTGTCCCCAGTCCCTCTCCAGCTCTCCTGGAGCCCATTTAGCCCCTGGAAGAGGCTCTGAGCTCTCCCTGGAGCCTTCTCCAGGATGAACAGCCTGGGAGTAAGGTCGCTGTCCTATTGGTTCTTGCTGGGTTCCATGCTGTACCTCCATACCCTTCCCAAAAATCTACCAAGCACATCTCCTCTATATTATAAATTTTCCTCTTAACATCTGATGGAAAGGCTTGTTTGCTTTTTTTACAGTCCTGAAAAAAACTTTTCATTTTATTACTTTTTAGAACATAGAGGACCAATTTCTCCATTATTCTGTCCCTGTCACTATACAGCCACTCTTCCCTGGATTTCAGCCATCCTTTGTGCACCCCCAGCTTGCACTTCCAATTTAACAACCACAAATTTGATATTCAGCTCCAGTCTGCACACACACACACACACACATGGAGGGGTCCCAAAAACTCAGAATAAGCTTTGGAAATGAAATAATAAATAGAGACTCTCCTCCCTCCCTTCCTCACACATTCTACGTGTTGCTCCAGCAAACATTGAATAAATCACTGAGCTATGGGGTAATAAATCTTTCATGAGATTAGGACCATCTGAACTTCAGCGATTGTGTGGGGAATGTATAAATTCACATGCAGATATGGAGTGAAGGGGAAAAAAAAAAGAATCTTTAAATTAGTTATTAACTTTGGAAACACTTGATGAGTTTTGATTCATTAAGTGTTTCAAAGTCTTGTTAATTTAATAAGTACCGATGAGGCTGTAATGTAAGACAACAATCAGTAATTTGGAGGGGGGAAATAATAAAGTAGTCATTACACAGCAGAATGTTTAATCAAAGAATGTGGAAACTTACAGTTTCACATTAATTTGAAAAGGTTGGAGATTTAAAATTAATATTAGCTCTGACACAGGGAGGCTTTCTCTACAAGCAGATAGGGTTTATATAATTGCTTAGAATTAAAATGCCTGTAAATTTAATGGCTTCACCTCTTTAACAGGATCCTCAGGCTCTATAGGTAGAATAGAAATAGACCTAAACCAGTCACGGTCCTTCAAATCCACTTGGAATTTTGGCAGCAGACCTCAGGCTTTGGTGTTCTTCTGGTGCTGGAATGGAAAGAGCTCCCAGGAAACTGAGACACACCAAGGAAAACTCAACTAACTTTTGTCCACCATGGAAACAGGTTGTTCCCTTCTTGCCCAGGGAAGTTTTGGATGCCCCTGGATCCCTGGAAGTGTCCAAAGCCAGGTTGGATGGGGCTTGGAGCAACCTGGGATGGTGGAAGGTGTCCCTGCCCAGGGCAGGGGGTGGAACTGGATGGGCTTTAAGGACCTTTCCAACCCAAACCATTCTGGGATGATTGTGTGATGATGATTTTCATCTGATTTGTTGCCTGAGACTCCATTGGCAGCCGATGAAGAGACAGAGTTATTTTTATGCTGTGACCTCTCTCACTTCCTTAGGTGTCTGTACCAGGATTCCACTCATCCTTCCCCAGATCCTTCCCAGGATCCTTCCCCCCATCCTTCCTCTGTCTCTGTGCTCTCCAAGGAGGGAGCACGGACAGCTTGTTTACACACAGCCGCGGGCATTTCACACGTTCAGTTTTATCCCCATGTCTGGCTCTGCCTGTACCTGTGAGTGTGTGGGATGTGTTTCTGCCGTACCTGTTTGTAGGACGGAGAAGAGAAACCCAGGTGGGCACGGGTGCTGAGTGTCCAGCTCCAAGGCAAACAAAGTAATTGCAAAACTATTTCTGGAACAAGGGCAGCTGGATGAGTTCTTGGAGCTCTTGATGCTCCACATTTTCCCAGCCAAGCCCCATAATTCTATGACTTATTATTTTCACATTTCTCCTCGTCCTGACAGGGTTCATTCTTACCCATGACTCTTCATTTGGTGTGGCTCTGTAGAGGACAGGGTGACACTCTCCAGCTAAGCAGAGTGGGAATGATGGTCTGACAAGCAGCAGGAGCAGATAAATGTGATTTAATTTGTCCTCTGTCTGGACTCAACTTAGGTAAGCAGGACAAATCTGTCCAGACACAGTTTGTCACTCTTTAAGTGTCTGTCCAGCTTTTCTCTTCTTCAAGGACAGAAGGAGCAGGGAGCAGTTTCCTCTCACAGCCAAGCTGCTGGAAAATCCAGTTGGGATTCAGCTTGGATTCACCATTAGCAGGCTGGAAAGGTGGACTAATTAAATGGATTTCAGGCCTGTGTGGGCTCAGCTTTGCTTTGCTGCTGCTGCTGGTGTCCTCTGGGACTGCTGGGTATGGAAAAGAGCTGACTGTGGGAAAACCAGAGCAGAAACCCTGCCTGGCTTTGCAAGGCTCTGCTTCCAGCATGCAAATCATCAGCCCTGGTCTTTGGGTGCAAAGGGATTTTCCCCTCTGCAGAAACTCAAAAAATTCAGTGTGTTTCTGCACTCCCTGGGAGATCCTCATTTTACTCTGAAAGAGAAAACACTGAGCAAAGCAAAGTTGGGCTATTTCAAGGAGTCAGTTTTTTTGGAAAGGAAGAGTCTTATGTTTTTGTGGAGTTCAACCACTTTGGAGAACAACCACCCTCTAAACACTTTGTTTTTTGCATCTTGGATTCATGTTTTGTCCTGAAAACTATTGTTTAAAGACATGTGGACTTTCTCTTCTCTTCTATTTAGCAGTTCCTTCCTTGCAGGAGACTAAATTGAAATGATTTTTTTCCTTTACAGACCACTTGAACCATTCTTGTTGTTTTTCGTTAATGTCCTTTTGGCAAGGGGAGGGAAAAAAACCCCAAGAAATATCCAAATTTCAGTTTGATCCCAGTTCAAAGATTTATTCTGGGGGCTGGCAGACATAATAAGAGAAATTCTGTTTATTATAATTTTTTTCCCTAACTTCTGCCCTTGTACAGCTTCAACATTCTTCCAGTTTTTGACATTCTTTCCTGTGCCCACTGAACACTTTTGCTCTGTATTTTTGACCCAGTTTCCATTGGCTGCACCCTTGGGTTGACAGGTCATGCTTTCAAATGATCCCAGTTCTTCCAAATAATGTCCTCTCTAAGATTTTTTTTTAATGATTATTTTTATTATGTGCTGTCATGGCACCAGGAGATGAATAATGATGAAGAGGCAAAGACACCTAATATTTATAAGATTATTGCAAACTACTGTGTGTCCTCAGGTGGTTTCATGCTCAGCAAAGAGATTTATTTTGGGGTGAACAGTAGTTTCCAAAAATATCTATATGGAGGGACGGATGATTTGTAAGCTCTACTGATCTTCCCACAAAAAAAAAAAAAAAAAAAAAAAAAAAAAAAAAAAAACAACCCCCAAACCCTATTCTTCGGTACCAACAAACAGAATTGTGCCAGAAAATAGCACAACTGTCAGTTTGTTCAGAATTTTAATTCCAACNCATTTTGTTCTTTCTGTGATATCCATTAATTCCATGCAATGTTCAGGTAAACTGGAGGGCAGGCAGCCTCCAGTGCTCCTGCCAGATTCTGGGCCAGTGGATAGGGAGGGGAAAGGAGGGGGATGAGATGAATTGTAATAAAATTTGTCGGTTTTTTTCTTTGTCAAAAGTCCCCGAGTCCTTCCGCGACAATGGAGTGGGAATGAAAGGATTGGCTTTGAAGAGGGAACTTAGAGGGAGCAAAAAGGCACAAAAGCCTGTAATGACCATGGACACAGGGAAAAACGTTGATGTAGGTGAGGGAAGATGAAACTGATGATTCCTGAAGTGAGTTTGATCAGAAAACTGGCACAGAAGGAGACCTGGAGGGGCTGGAGGTGGGTTCTGTGTGTGGCGTGGGCACATGTTGGGGTGTTGGCGTGAGTGTTCAGACACCTGGTTCAGCAGCAAGTTGTTACAAGAGTTATTTTGAGGCTGGAATTGATAATTTAATTTCTTCTGCTGTTCTGTTTTATTAGTGGGGGGAAAAGGAGCATATACTGCAAGAGAAACTCTAAGCACAAGGTTTTCTCTGGCCCGAAACTGCATTTTTAGAGCCTTTTCTGTACAGCTAAATGGTCAGACCCAGACAGAGAAAGCTCTAGATTTGAGTCAGATTAAAGGATGGGAGGAAAGGTCTTGGAATGCTGCACTGGCCACCTACAAGCTTGGAGAATTGCTTTTATTTTTTCTTTGAACTTTCTTTAAAAGTTATGGAAGTTACGATATGGACAGAAAATATGAGAATAGGGTAAAAAATGTTACAGTGGAGCAAAACACTCTTCCCATTCACCTGTCTCCATAAATTCATCAGCGCTAACCCGTTAGGACAAATTAATGATGGTATGCATGGGAAGATGTTTTCAGCAGCAGATGTCAGATTATACCAGAGAATGAAGATAAAAATCCAACTTTCCTGGTGGTTTTGGGGATCTCTGGTGGCCAACCCAGAGCCTGCTTCAATCTCAGCTCTTTAGTTGCCCTGTGGGATGTGGGAGGGAGCACTGTCCTCACTCTGACACTATTGCAGGGTGAAATCTTGTTCCTGTAGCCAAATTGTGTGTCCCTGACTGGTTTTTGCCATCATCATAAAGGTCCAGCTTCAGGGAGGGATGGGCAGTGATGAAGTTGTCAAGAGCTGCACCTCACACCTGTAGAAAACACTTCAGAAAGGAGGAGGAGCTCTGATCTTGGAGCAAAGAGGGGGAGGAAGGAGTCCTCAGGTGACAGTGACAACTTTCAGTGATGGGGAGTCCCCAGGCTGTGTCTTCACTGATTCTCCCGTGTCACGGCTCAGGGATTCCTCACAGGGTGGGGAAGGTAGAGGTGGAATGAGAGGGCTGGGAGCCCATCCTGGTGATGGATCTACAGGGAAACTCTGCAGCTTCTCTGCAGGGAGGATGCTCTGACCCCAGAATTCTGAGGGATTCATCCAGCACTCCAAGCATCAGGCACAGCCAAGAGCTGTAAACAACCAGGAGCTTTCAAATCCACCATTTCCCCACCACCTTCCCAGGAGGGATGGCCCGGACTGTATTTTGGCAGGAACAGAGCTGCTTTTATCTCTCACACCAAAGGATTTGGCTCTTTGACCTTTAGGAGTCAGCCTGAGCTGGCTGGGATGGGGACAAGGACATTCCCTGTGGTCTGTGCTTGGCCATGCCGTGGAGTTTGGGATGCTGTGGTGAGTCAGTGGCAGCAGCAGCAGCTCTGCTGATGGGGAGGCTGTTCCTGGGAGTGTTTGCAAAGCAGAGGCTGGCCTGGAATTCAGTCCATCTGTTGCAGAAGCAGGGATTGCGCTGCCCATGCCGTTTAATGCCAGGGATTTCACACCGAGCTGAGCAGTCCTGGTTCACTTTCCAACAAACTCCAGAAGCCCTTTGCAGGACAGCTGTCCCAGAGAGAGCATCCTGCTGTGTCCTGGATGGACACACAGACCTGGCCAGCCTGGCAGACGGGTTTCTTGATCAAACCCTGCAGGAATTTCTCAAATCTGTGGTCCCAAACCATATTTGACACACCAACTGTGATAACGTTAAGGGACAGTCAACAACCCAGCCTGCTGCTCCTCAGTGCTGCCAGACCCTGCAAGCAGCAGAGAAATGTCAGAATTCTCTTCCAAACAGCCACGTATTTCAGGGCTGTTTCTCTCTATTCACCCTGCCAGGAGCCAAAGCCTGGCATTGCTGGGTAATTGTCCATCTGAAAGGGTCATCAGGGGCACTGGACTGGAGGTTGGGTGTCTGATTGTGGCCCAGGCAACACATTTTGGGCCACATTTTGGGGGCTGATATCCTGCCCCCTTCTAAGATGCTCCATAGACCATAAGATGGTCGTATTTTTGTGAATTTTGAACTCCCATCCATGGCATGCCTGGCTTTAGCCATGACTTACCCTCCCTTGCTCCACTCTCCCTTTTTACCAAACCAGGTAAATTAAACAACCCTCTGTCACCATTTTTGACCTTCCACTAGTTTTCCCCCACTGCTGGGAATCCTGCTGAAACACTGGAATGTGCAGTGATGGATCCTACAGAAGAGACCTCTGCTGTTGCCCAATATTCTAGGCATCATCTGCTACTAAACTTCATCATTTTCCTTTGGGATACCTCATCCAGGATGGGATCTTAAATCCATTGATGCTGCATCTATGGAAAGGTTTTAATTCTGCTCTCAATGGACAAGTTCATCCTAGCAGCAATGCCAAAATGCCATCCAGCAAGTGCTTACTGTGAATAATAATTAAGAAAACCAGGAATAAACAGCCTGTATATGCCACAGGAAAATGTGGGGGGGATTTTTCTACATCTACAAGTCAGATAATGTGTTTAGAGAAAATGAGTTAAATGGAAGTATCACCCTGTAGCAGATCTAATAATCAGCTTAAATGTCTGCAAAAGAAATGGAAAAAACATTGTGGATATTCAAGTCTAACCCAAAACTGCGCCTGATTTATTCAATTTTGAGTTGATCCAATAAGAGGTGGCAATTTAATCCATTCTAGTCCCATCCATTAACATTTTATACACAAAGACACAAACAGAGAGGAGCAAGAGATGGGCTGGAAACGGTTGGTGAGATTGAGATGGGAGTTGGACCTACATAATCTGAGTTCCTATGGACATCCCTGTAGTCTGTGCTAGAAAAGGTAATTTCTAACAGTAGAGCACCAATTCTCCAGTCATTGTAGGGAGAGAAGACACCCAGGAGGTGAGGGATGAGATGGAAGTGAGACAGCCAACATTGTCAGGGGTGGTGTGACAACCCAGCTGCCCTGATCACATTCACAGCTTTGTCTTTTTGTTATTTCATTTTCATTACTTAATTCACATTCATGACTTCCTCTTTTACCTGCTTTTTTTTCCCCCCTGTCCTGCTGACTCCCTCCATGGCTCATTACATTTTTTTTGGAAGGAGTGAGACAGAGAGTGAAGGTTCAGAGTGTCTCATGCGTGCAGAGCTTTTCCAGACTGCTGCTTTTGCCATCCCCGTGCTGGAGATGAGAAGCAAGATGGATCTTCTTTTCCCTTGACTTGTCTGACAAACCCAATGTGCAGCTGCATAAAATATTTTCCCTCCAAGCAGTGGAAATGTCACACTGTGTCTCTGTTGGTGACATGGGCGTTTTTAAATAGGGTTTTCTTACCAGACATCACTTTAGGGGACTTTGTCCTATCAAGTATCCCCCGGTGTTGGACACTGCACGGGATCTGGAGCACAGTGCACACACATGCCTGGCACAGGAGGTGATACAGCACTGTCTCTAATGTGTATTTGAACATTATTATTACAGGATTCATGTGATTGAAGCACACACCTCAATCTAGATTACAGAGACTCAGATGTGAAGGCAGGCAGAGAGAGTTGGGGTATTCAAGCTGGAGAAGGGTCGAGAAAGACCTTCCAGTGCGTAAAGGGGCTCCAGGAGAGCTGGAAAGTGGCTTGAGACAAGGGCATGGAGTGATAGGACAAGGGGGAATGGCTTTATATCGACAGAGGGAAGGATTAGTTTGGAGAGTGAGAAGAAATTATTGGCTGGGAGGGTGGTGAGGCCCTGGCACAGGATGCCCAGAGAAGCTGAGGCTGCCCCTGGATCCCTGGAAGTGTCCAAGACCAGGTTGGATCGAGCTTGCAGCAACCTGGGCTACAGGAAAGTGTCCCTGCCCAAGGCAGAAGGAGTGGAATGAGATGATCTTTCAGGTTCCCTCCAACTCAAAACCATTCCATCATTCCATCAGTGCACGAGCTGGGGCACACGCTCATAAAACACACCGGCCAGAGGCTCCACAAAACACAGAGCACAAAAAGGCTGGAAAACGGGTGAAACACCAGCAAAACACTGATGGGGAGGGCTGTGTCTCCCCAGACATCACAGGGACCTCATCTCACTGACCCCCTACACTCACAGCTGCACCTCCACACCCTGCTCCAACACCCCCCCAACCCATCCCTGTGCCACCCCATGAGCGTGATGCTCTTTGCACATGCAGTGCCATGTGCTCCAGATGAGTTTTCTGGGAAAGATGAGTTTTCTGGGAAGCATAAGTTTGCTGGGAAGCATAAGTTTGCTGGGAAGGATGAATTTTCTGGGAAGGATGAGTTTGTTTGGAAGAAAGAGTTCACTGGGAAGGATGAGTTTGCTGGGAAGGAAGAGTGTCGAGAAGGAAGAGTTTGTTGGGAAGGAAGAGTTTTCCAGGAAGGATGAGTTTTCTGGGAAGGATGAGTTTGTTAGGAAGGAAGAGTTTGCTGGGAAGGATGAGTTTGTTGGGAAGGATCAGTTTGCTGGGAAGGATGAATTTGCTGGGAAGGATGAATTTTCTGGGAAGGGTGAGTTTGATGGGAAGGATGAATTTTCTGGGAAGGATAAGTTTGTTGGGAAGGAAGGGTTTATTGGGAAGGATGAGTTTGCTGGGAAGGATAAGTTTGCTGAGAAGGATGAGTTTGTTGGGAAGGATGAATTTTCTGGGAAGGATGAGTTTGCTGGGAAGGATAAGTTTGCTGAGAAGGATGAGTTTGTTGGGAAGGATGAGTTTACTGGGAAGGATGAGTTTTCTGGGAAGGGTGAGTTTGATGGGAAGGATGAGTTTGTCAGGAAGGATGAATTTTCTGGGAAGGATGAGTTTGCTGGGAAGGATGAATTTCCGNTCTGGGAAGGATGAGTTGCTGGGAAGGATGAGTTTCCTGTTCACTAAAGATGTCAGCTCATGTGGGGCACGTTCCTCCCAGGTTCTTAAATTGCTGCCCCAGAAGAATTGTTTGTCTTGGAGGTGTTTTCACGCAGAAGTGGAGATTTTGAGCCTGGAGGGGAACACATAAAGAAGAAATCCACAGGGTTTCACAGGGGAAATGGTGAATCATGCATTAAAACATGCTGGGGGTAGGGGATTTCATTTTAATGCCACGGGACAACATGCACATGCCAGTGCTTCCAGGATGGCCAGAAATGCCTGATTTGCCCGAGGAATCTTGTTCTGTTGTCTCTTCTGATTCTCCTCTGATCCTTTAAGCAGAAGAGGACTGGCTTCCTCTGTTGATGCCCAGTATCCATTTGAAAATGGTGCAATCACACAGTGCCAGGCTGAACTTGGGCTCCCAGCTCCTCTCCAGGGAACCAGTGTCAAGCAACTCTGGCTAAGAGGTGAATGGAATCTTCCATAATTTTCTCAAGAGAAAGCAGAATGAGAGATTTTCAAAGCACTCATAGGTGCCACACTAAAATCCAGACATCCCTGGACACTCAAAATTTATTCCAGGGTCCATTTTTAAACTGGTGTGTTTAGATCTGCTCAGGATTTTTTATGGTGCTGTTCTGTTTATTTATTCTTAGTTTCTATGTTTAGCTGATGTTGGATGATGCAGAGTAGTAGCTCAGCTGAAAAAAAAAAACCAAAACAAAATAAAGACTTAAACTGAAATAAAAGTCAATGAACAACATGCTCATGTTGAAATATGCTAGTTGAAATTAAATTCTGGTTGAAATATGCTAGTTTAAATTAAATTCATGTAAAGCTTGTGTGTAAACAAGTCCAAAGTCTAACTTAACTTCTGTGGACACATAAACTGGTGGTTTTGGATGAGCCCTGAATACAATATACAATTTATAGTGCTAAAGTTTTGCCCCACGGTGTGTGAGCTCTGGTGATGAAAGTCACATTTTTACCGTGTTGTAAGAGGAGAAACCAATGAAAATTGAGGTTTGAGACTTAGTAGAAGCATAGAAGAAAACAGTTTTCCTTTGCTTTTACTGGTTTGTGATGTTTTTACTAAACAAATGGAAATTAAAGGAAAGCAGTGCAAGCAAACCTTTTCCCGGGGTGGAGGCTGCAAAACTTGTGCAAACAGCATTTGCAAAAAGCAGCCCTGCAGGTTTTACATCTTGTCACCAACACCTAGAGGATATCAGCATTTTGGAGCTGGCGGTAACACGTGCCTTGGGGAATAAACACAAGGATACAGCTAAACCAGGAATATAAATATAAAACTAAATATAACTCCGAGGAAGGAATGCAGGGGCTGTAACTTGTCAGGTATTTGCTCTAATGAAGGTTGATCTGTGAGGAATTAGCACCAGGGAGATCTGCACACCAGATGCTCCACAGTCCAGGGCTGGGGAGTTTTAACTCCCAAGTCCACCCAGTGCCAGCTCTGTGTGGCACAGAGGTGTCAGGAGAAGCTCTCAGCAGCCTCTCACCTGGGTTTAACTGTGGTTTAACTAATCCAGGACTCCACCACCCCTGACTAACAATTTGCCAATGTAGGTCTGGCCACTTCTCCCCAGCTGATTTTAATTGTAGCTTTGTGGCCGGTTTAGGTTCAAATCAAGGAGCAAGGTCTGATTTGTTTTTCCTGGAGATCATTAAGGGACAGCTTTTTGTGGGGGGAAGGGTTGTTTGATGATCAGTGAGCTCTGGAATTCAGCAATAGGTAGGAGACAATTAAAAACTCTCCCATGGGAGAAGGAAGTCTTTGGTTTGATTTACAGCAGAAAAAAGACACCACAAAATCAAAAGTACAAACCTCCTTCTGTCATTGGAACAGACGTGGCCCAATTTCCCACTGTGCTGAACGACCTTGGTGAAAATGCAGAAAATCAGGTCAATGGTTAATTTTCATCCTTGGACTTCATTGATCTCCTGGCCTCCAGGGGCTTTCTTGAGCTGTTGACCCTCACTTGATGCTCATCTCTCTTTTTTCCCCTCTGCCTCCTCTGTCCTTTCTTCCCATCCTTCTGGATCTGGCATCCAAAGGTTCCCTGTGTCTCTGCCCATGGCAGGGGGATGATCTCTAAAGTTCCTTCCAGGCCATTCTGTGATCCTGTGATAATCCACATCTGGCTCAGCACAAGTAATTCCCTAAGCTCAGTCCTCTGGAGCTCTGGGATGGGATCAGCCACAGGGAAGTGGATCCAGGAGTTACAGCTGAGTTACAGATGTTTTATCCAAGCAGCATCTCATTCCGTGTCTCTCCAGCTGGCTTTGAGCAATTCCTTGCAATTATGCACTCATTCCTCCGAGTTAATTTCAGTGATAAATACCTGATATGCATCTTAACAGGGAATCTGTTAATCAGGTAAATAATTGACTAATGGCCAGGGTT
Organism: Illadopsis cleaveri; assembly: GCA_013399915.1. Classification (NCBI taxonomy): domain Eukaryota; kingdom Metazoa; phylum Chordata; class Aves; order Passeriformes; family Timaliidae; genus Illadopsis; species Illadopsis cleaveri. Next base: position 62,615 of record VXBB01007128.1, on the reverse strand, counting down.
CTTGGAAGTCTTGCTGGGATTTCCTCTGTGTGGAGACAGAGCAATTCATGCCACCAACAGGTCCCTTACCTGGCATGAAACTGTTTATTAAAGCAGGATCAGGATTATTATGAAGCATAAATTGCTCCTAATTTCATCAGCTCTCTCTGCTGCCCCAGGAGCCTTCCCTTGTTTGTCTTCCACACTTTGTTATTTAACCAGACGCTGATCAGGTGACAATGAGATAATTTCTAGGTATCAAAATTAACAAATCAATTAATTAAAAGGAGACCTAAGACTTCCTTGGGCCAGCGGTTCTCCTCCATTTTGTGACTTGGAACAGGAACCACTGCCAGCTTTATTCGTGCAGAGTTGTGTGATTATCTGGGCACCACTTGCCCTCTTGGGAAAATGACATTTGTTTGTATTTGCTATGCTTTTCCAGAAGTCCTCCAAAGGTTTGTTTGGGAACAGGAGCCAGCTCCAGATGAACAAGCTGAATAGATAAGGTTGTCCCAGCCAGCTGGGGTCCAGGAGTTTGCTCATTGTCCCCTGCCACTGACCCTGCTGTCACCACTCAGTCCGTGGAAATTGTGGTTATTTTCCATTCAGAGGCAACTGGGAGAATGTTCTGGAGGATATTCATCTCCTAAACTTGCAGGCTCCTGCCTGCCCACGGTCCCCATTCCCCATCTGCTGCACAGCCTCCCATTATGCAAATGAAGGCAGCTCGCTTCAAGTTTATTTCTTAATTTAATAAATGTAATTTAATAAATCTTAATGCAGTACATTTCTGGTGAATGAAAGGGTAGCTGAGTGCATAAAACAGCATCAGCTGTCAGACAAGCCTGAGTGTTCTCCAGGAGCCCAGACTGCTCCAGGAATTGTTTCTTTTAAGGAGGCTTTGCCAAATCAGATCTGTAGCCATGCCTGGGCCTTGCTTTTGCTCATGGCCAGGAGGAAAAATTAACTGACCCATCCCTGAAATGGAGCCAGGACAAGGAGGAGATGGCTGGAGTTGTGTGCAGTGTGACACTGGATGTGGTTTTCTGGCTGGAACCACAGTGTCACATCTCGTTGATCTCCCCTCTGTCCCTGCACTAGAGATTCCAGCTCAGTGTTTCCCCCCTGCTTGTCAGTGACAGCAGAAGTGAGTGGGCAGAGGGGGATAAATGATTGCAAAAAATGCAGAATTAACATCCTGGTGCATCCCACCCAGATTTGGGTGTGCAAGGCACCAGAGCAACATGTTTGACAGGATCTTCTCTTTGGGTGTGAGCCGAGACAGTTCAGCCTCATGATCCCTATTTCCCAAGAATACCCACAGGATCTGAGAAGACTTCAGTTCTGCAAGGTGGGAGTGGGCTGTGGCAATCTCCTAAACAAACAAACAAACAAACAAACAAACAAACAAAAAAAAATCCCAAATCAAACCAGGAGCTTCCCTGAATTAATTCCTCTTTGAAATAGAGCAAAGGGTAAGAGGGGCTCAGGTCTTTTTAATGTATCCACCAAGGGGACACATCAAGTCCACTCTGGGCTAGAAAACACCTACTTGAAGGCCAGCAAAACTCTTGTCTAGAGAGCCAGCTCAGGTGAGTTTTAAATTCCAAATCCAAAGGCATCCTGAAGAGGAGGGACAGCATTTAAGAGATTTTTGACATCTTACATCAAGCTACCCTAAAGGAGTTTTAAGGTTTCTGCAGAGGAGGCTTTACTGACACCACTGTGCATGTTTGGATAATAAAACAATCCCCATGCTGATAGCCAGAAAAATGTCTAAATATGATCAAACCCACCATCCACAGGTAAAATTTCCCTGCCAAGTAGCAAGGATATATCCTTCAGCTGAAACAAGAAAACAAAATAGGAACTGAACTGTTGAAACTTTGGCAAAAGCAGAGAGGAAAGCAGCAATTCATTGGAATCTCATCATTTGGATGCCATTCCTGCAAGGATGATTATTCTGACTTGTCCCATGTCACGATAACCTCACGTTGCAAGATGGAAGAGTCCAACTTTTGTTTTCCCCATTTTTTCTCTTCCTTTTTTCTTTTTTTTTTTTTGCATCATTATCATTTTTAAAAACCCCAAAAAAAACAACCAAAAAACCCCTGCCCTGTCTTCATAAGGAATCTTTGGGTCAAATGTTCAGCCACTTGAAAAAATATGTAAAATAAAACACATGTAATGTGCTGTGGAGGCAGTTGCTGGGTGATGAGTTACATCTGCAAGAAACCAGCAACCAAATGCAAAAGGAGGCTGTGGAGGCACCAACAAAGATACATATTTTTGGTCACAGAGACAATTGTGCCTTTTATTCTTTACCTCATTCAAAATTTTTCATGAATGCATTCATCTCCCTCTTAATATCAATCTTTTTATTTATAGACAAAACTTGACTGTCATTGTTTGGGGAAGACAATGAGACCAAATTTGTGTCATTTCTTATTCTTGTTCTCTCTTTTCCCAGGAAGAAAAAAAATTCTTTGTCTCTGTGTAAATTTATTAAAGTGAAAAAACCGCAAACAAACGCATACAGAAAAAAAAAAACAAAAACAAAACAACCAAACACAGAAAATCCTTAGATTTCTTTTTCTACAGAATCAAAGAACTGTTTGGGTTGGAAAAGACCTCCAAGATCATCAAGTCCAACCATTAATAAGCATTGCCAAGGCCACCACTAAACAATGTCCCCAAGTGCCACGTCTATAAGTCCTCAAACACGGAGCAGAAGAGCCATTATTCCACCTGCTGGTCCCTTGTTAGGCTTTAGGCTTGTTAGGAAGATAAAAGAGAAAATTCCTCTCCCTCCTGACTGAGTGTGTGGGAGGAGGGTTTGAGAACTCCTGTTTTGGGCCCAAAGCTCTTTTCAACCATCCAGCAAACCCTTGGCCTCCTTCCTGCAGGTGCCTCCAGTAAAACTTCCACGGTAAGCATGGAAATGTTAATTCCATGGCTAATATTAGCATCTGGGAAGGGCCCTGAGCACCTAAATCCACTCTGGAAGGGAGACCATGGCAATAGGGACCATCTGTGGAAGAGCAGAGTCATCCTCCCTTGCAACCAACTCAGTCCTGCAAATATCCCGGAAAATTCCTCCTTGTGCATCAGGCTGGAGCATTGGGAGAGAACACGTGGGGCCGTGGGCGGGTGAAAAGCACACAGACTTCCAACAGCTGGCACTCCTGCTGCCACCCACGGCAGAAAAAAGGGCAGGAGAGTTGTGTTTGGAAAAACACCAGGCTTGGCAGACATTGCCAAAAATCCGCCTTGTTCCCGTGGTCTGGCCTGTCTGCAGTGGGGCCTTGCTGGATTGGGACAATTGGAGGGTTGGGTTTTCCCTGTCTTCCTGCAGCCTGATTCACTCAGGGAATGTTCCTGCCCCAAATGGAGGCTCAGTCGGTCGAAATTCTTCTGCTTTATATGACAGAGAACTAAGATGGCCTTGTGAGGTTACAGAAAAAGGGATGCAGGCCCTGGAAGGTGCATCCAGCAAGGCCTCAGCTGTGTGTCATCCATGCAGGGTGAACAGGGAGAGATGCAACGTGAAGAGATGGGCTGTGAGGGGGAACTTATCACCCCCAATAACTCCTGAGAGTTTAGCACTAGAGGAAACTGCCAAAGATCCAGCCAGGAGCTGTTATCACCTCCGGTGGGAAGGTCTGGCTCGGCCTTCGCTGACCCCGTTTCTCTGGCAGCATCATCTGGGTGCTCATAAAAGATAAAAGAGGTATCCCTGCAAGAAATGTCTCTGTTGACTGCCAAGGAAGCTCTTTTTCCTCACAGGAGCTTTGTTTTCTCCATCTGAGTCTGATTTTGTCTGACTCTCTCAGGTTTGGATGCAGTTCCCACATCCAGGATGCAGGAGGATTGTGGAGGAAATCTTTGGGCTTTTCTCAAATTCACCTTCTCTCACCTCTCTCTTTTTGGAACTGCACTTGTTTCTCCTGTTTCTCCTGTTTTTGCCCTGATGGGAGTCCAAGGTGGGCGTTACCATTTATTCCATTCAATTCAATTTATTTATTTGCTTCCTGGTACCCTGCCTGATGTATCCATTAGAGGGAAATTGAGAGCCAAGGGGGAACAACTTTGGTGGGTGAGACAATGTGTGTCTGTTCCCAGGTGCTTCTGGATACTCTCTGAAGACAATTTTTGTACCCAATTTTTCACCAAGTGTCCCTCACACTTGGCCTTACCAGAATTGGTCTAATTTTGTGAGGGAAGATGCAGAAAGTCCTTGGCAGTTATGCATCAGGAAAAAAATAGGCAAAACTCAAGCTTTTATTTTAATTAGGCTTTTCTCAGGAGACACAAATTTACATAAATCCCCAGGGTTTGGCTCTGATAATGTGGATTCCCAAAGGGCTCAGCCCCAAGTGTTGGGAAGTGTCCAGGGAGAGGGTCTGGGGTTGACAAGAGCAGTGAAATGCTTGTGTCTATCTTGGAGATTTGGTGTGGTCATGGCTTCTTGCTGTGGGCTGATTATTTAATCTTTTTCTTCTCTCTGATGTCAGTGATGGCAACCCTCTACACCCCTTTGTGAATCTGGACAGGAAGGTGCCTAAAAAATTGTCAAATTAGGCTTGATTTGGCTGTGGTGGCCTCTCCAAGGGTGCCTGAAGTTTAGCAGTAGGTGGGCTTTGGGTTCCTTCTGAAGAAAGGTTTATCCATCATGAGATGGAGCCAGGTACCTTTTGGGATACTCCACATCCCAACCACCTTCTGGGTTGGAGCCTCTTTCCTCTTCCAGCTTTGGGCCCATCTTGAAAAATGTTGGAATAGAAGGAAGAAAATCTCTTGAAGGAACACATGTCCCAGTAGGGGTGACTCTGGTAGAAATGGTGATGGGTAATCACAACTATCCTAAATATATATTTTTAAAAAAGCTCTGGTCAGGAGGTCACTGGTAAATCAAGTTTCAGCCAACACTATTTGCTTAAAACTGGCTCAACTTTTATTTTCATCCCATTTATATCACTTTGCATATTAATACAAAAGATAATGACACTGATGAATATTGTCCAGTGAATGCAGGGAGGGGCCTGATGGGAAAATGAGCCATTATCTCCCCTTCCCTCCACATCCAGGTGCAACCTTCTGTCCGTGTCTCCAAGAGGCCCCTGGTGATTTATTGATACAGCAATCTGATTTTGGTAATTAAAATTGATGTTCAGCTTAAGCTTTGTAAATACAATGATCCATAACAAACGTGGGTCATGTTCTTGGGGGAAAGTGGGAAGAGGGAAAAGTGGGATGAGGATGCCAGGAGGAGTGATGGGGATGACAGTGCTGGAGGAGGTGAGAGGCAGGGTGAGCTGGAGTGAGCTCTGCAGGGCATCCCATAAAAGTCTTGCAGAGTCCCTGGGAATGTGCTGATCCTGCTGTTGTTGGGTGGCAGCAGGGCTGCCCAGAACATTTTAGATGCCCATTTTAGATGATTGGCTTTAAGGCATTAACAGCATTGTGTAGCAAAAGCTGATAGGCCAAGAAACCCTTATAATGTACTGTAATTAGGGAATAGTTTGACTTCTGATTGTGATGGTGTGAATTGTAACATCTGTACTCTCACCCTTCACATGAGACTGAAAATGGAATAAAAGTTTTTAAAACACCTCTCAGTTGCCCCNAGGCCAAGAAACCCTTATAATGTACTGTAATTAGGGAATAGTTTGACTTCTGATTGTGATGGTGTGAATTGTAACATCTGTACTGTCTCACCCTTCACATGAGACTGAAAATGGAATAAAAGTTTTTAAAACGCCTCTCAGTTGCCCCGTCTCTGGGTCAGAAAAGGGTATAATCTGACAACAGCTGGCTCCTGGGGCGAGCTCTGGGGACTGTGACACAAATTTCATCACTCATATCCTCTCCTTTCACCTCCTCTTGATGGAAATCCACAGATCTCAGAGCAGGCTCAGAGGAGGCCACAAAGATGCTCCCTCTGCTCTGGAGCCAGACTGGGAGAGCTGGGGGTGTCCATGCTGGAGAAGAGAAGGCTCTGGGCAGAATTTATTGTGGCTTTTTAGTATTTAAAGGGAGCTTGTAAGAAAGAGGGAGAGAGGCTTTTTACTGGATACATCCTTGATAGGAAGTGATTTAAAACTAAGAGAGAAGATTTGCATTTCATGTTAGGAGGGAATTCCTGTCTGGGAGGGTGGGGAGGCCCTGGCACAGGGTGCCCAGAGAAGCTGTGGCTGCCCCTGGATCCCTGGAAGTGTCCAAGGCCGGGCTGGACGGGGCTTGGAGCACCCTGGGACAGTGGAAGGTGTCCCTGCCCAAGGCAGGGGGTAGACCTGGATGATCATTGAGGTGCTTTCCAACCAAACCACTCTGTGATTCCAGGAAATTTGTCTGTGGCTACAGCTGAGGGTTGAGAGCAGAGCATCTCCTGCTGCAGGGCTCTGTGCCTGCTGCCACCACCCCACCTCTGCCCACTGATTGATGGGATGGATGGGATGGGATAGATGATTCCTTGAAGCATCCATCTTCCCCAAAACCCTTCCTCTTTCCCTCTGGGGGTGGCCTCTCCTGTGGCAAGGACAGGCTGTGCTCACCCTGCAGGTGCACAAAAATCCTCTGTTTTGGACGTACCGTGGGGCAACACGAGCCAGAGGGATCTGTGCTCCTTTTGGCACTGATCTGGGTGAGCTCAAGCACCTTTTCCTGCTCGTGCCTCAGTTTCCTCACTCATTCAGGGCAAGGAAAGTTGTTTTTCCTTCTGTGAGCAGCCTGTGCTGCCTTTGAACCATACCTCTGTCTGGAGGAGGAATGATCTCCCTGGGCTGTGCCCATCCTGGGCTCTGATAAACTGAGCTCTGCTGGGAGATTTGCACATCTCAAAGGGCTGGGAGCTCTCTGAAATCCGAGCAGAAGAGATCTCCAAGCCTGAAGCCCTCCACCTCCTTCTTCCCCAGGCCAAGCACTTAAATCACTCCCTTTTGAGGTTGAGAGGGAACATGGCAAGCCAGCCCACACACTGGCTGTTTTCTGCTTCTGAGCCATTTTTCTAAGCCAGCCCACTTTTGTAGCACGGCTGCTCCCATTAGCTGATAATCTCACTGTACAACTTCTGCAATTGCTTTTGGGGAATCTCAGTGCATAACATCTATTACATTTCCCTTGCCTACCTTGGCAGTAAGTGCTGCAGCTTCAAAGAACTCCCCACAAGTTAGTTAAGCAAAAGACCTCCTGCTTGTAAATCCGTGCTGGCTGTCTCCTCTAATCCAATTATGCTTTACAAGGTGCTTCCCTCACTAAATCCTGAAAAATTGTTTCTGATATTTTTACCCACAATTTATGTTAAGCTCCTCGGTGTATAATTGCTTGTCTAATCGCGTGCTCCTATTTTTGAATAATGGGGTTAGGTTTGACATTTCTGTAGCTCTCCTGTGTCATCTGAGAACTGCTAAAATGTTATTACTCAAGGCTTCACTCACGTGTGTGCACTCGTTTCCTCCAAATCTGGTGGAGTTCATGTGTCTGAACCATGTCTACACTGGTCATTAATGTCCACTTGTCAGCTGAACTCTATTTAGAAATGCAGATGAAGTAGCCCAAGTCCTACTCACAGTGGTAGTTCTGCTTCTACTCTGAGCATGAGAGGTGGGACTTAATTCATTCTCCACCTTCAGGCAAAAGGAACCTTCAGCAAAAGATGTGCTGAGGGTCTTGCTGGCAGAAAGAAGAATTCCTGTTCTTTTCTGGAGAAAAGGATGCTCAGGGGAGACTTTATTACACCCTACAACTACCTAGAAGGAGGTTGTGGTGAGGTGGGGGTCAGTGGGTCAGGCTCTTCTCCCAGACAAGTGACACCACAAGAGTCAAGTTGTGGCAGGAGAGTTCACATTAAATATTAGACAAAATTTCTTCATTGAAAGAGTGGTTAAGCATTGGAACAGGCTGCCAAAAACAGTTGTGGAATCACCATCTGTGGAAACATTCAAAAACTGAGCAGATCTGGCACTTCACCCTACGGTTGAGTGAGTACAGGGGTATTTTGATTGAAGGTTGGATTTGATGGTCTTGGAGGTCTTTTCCCACCTAAATGATCCCATGTTAAGGAACAATGAAGTGGGTCTCCCACACCCCAGAATCTGAAGGTTTTGCCACTCAAATCTCGATTCTTTTGGATTCAGGAAGACACAATACCCCTGAGGTAGGAAGCTGGCTTTAAATTTTGCGGACTCCAGCAGGTAAGAGGCAGTATCAGAGGAGGGAGCTGTGTAGGAGGAAGTTTATTTGCCTGCCCTTTCCCTGTTTTCCAAGGCAGCAGCGATTTCCCAGGCCAATGTCTCTGTCTGTGACAGTGCCTTCAGCTGGGAGTGTTCTTTACACAGCACTGGCAGGGAGCTCTGTTGAGATGTCACGTCGTCACACAACCAGGATTTAGGGAATAATCCGTGATGTACCGTCAGCAACACCACGGGTTTGAGCCAGAAGAAGGGAAGTGGCATCTTCTCGCTGGCAGCCAGGCAACAAAAAGGGATGGGGCTGCAGTTGGGGAGCAGCAGATGGGTTTGAACCTTAAATAGACTGGTCTTTTCAAACCAAGAGGAAGAGTGGTGGCTCCTCATGCTAGAATCCTTCCTAGCCAAATATCACATTTGCAATCCTCAGCCTTTCTTTAAAGTTTAACTGAAGAAAAATTGAGGAGAAAAGAGCAGAGCAGCTTCTCTAGCCAACCTCTCTTTTGAAGCTGATGTTTTGAACCTGTAAAAATGAGGGAACAACTCCCCAAGCCTCACAGACAGGTGAGATCCTCCCACACAAACACCACTGAGCAGATTCCAGTTTCCAGTCCTGCTGGATGAAGGAAAAGTGGCTGCAGGGACCTGGAGAAAACCAAGCAGAAAAGGTTAAAACTGAAAACCAGTTTGTTAAAGGTGGAGCTGCACTCTGACCCCCCTCCTTTCCCAATAATCCATGAGGTTTGTCCTGAGTTTATCAACATCCAGCAGCCAGAGGAGCTCAGGGATGCTCTGGGAATTCAGCTTTGTTTACCAAGCCTGGGAATTGTTGTCTAACAGCCAGGAGAGGTTTTGATTTCCTTCCTTTTGGTGGACAATTTGAAGAGCACCTCTTGTTCTCATGAAAGGTGAAAATTAATTGTCCTCACTCACCATTTCTGCCCCTCAGAATGTGAAACCCAGTATTTCAGTGACCTCTTGTAAGAGGGACAGTGATTTCTCAAGCAGGGACAGGTTCTGTAGAGAGATCTCCCAAACTTCTGCTCATTAATGACTTATTCATGCTGGTTCATATATATTTATCCAAATGATGATTTCTGGAGGCTTATTCTGCCTCAGACCCTTCATCTCCTGTGCTTTGGGTCCAAGTTTTGCTCACCTCCCACCCCTCCATCTGTCCCAGATAAACTGCTGCCACAGGTATTTCCAGCATAACTCCTGATCCTCTAATTCCTTTCTGAGGGAAAGGTTTATTTGGAAAAAGATTATTCTTATTGCTCTGAAACCAGCTCAGCATTTCTAAGTTCAGGTGCACAACTTGCAAATTACAAGTTTTTTTACCTCCTCTCTAATGTGCTGAGCCTAAAAACAGCTCCTTGCAATCTGTCAGGGCTCGGTGGACTGAATTCTGTGAGCCAGCATCTCCCCATGGAAATTTCATTTCAGCCCTTGCAGTGGGTCCTGGAAATGATTCTCTCCATTGTTGGAGAGAATTTCCCCAGGACAAGGACTAAGGAGGTTATTTATGTTTTAATCCTTATTCTGTCATTCTAAACAACATTCCAACAACAACATGCAAGCAAAGGCAGGAAAAAAAAAAAACCCTCCAAAAATGAAACATTTTGCAGCTTAATGCTTTAATGTGACTTTTTAATTTAAAAAAAATAATGACTGCCTAGGCATTTAGAAGACTTCAATTATTCAGATTATAAACTATTCTTTAGGTATTAGAAAATACAGATACCTAATACAAGGCCCTGGTTTTTGTAGGACACTTTCACTTTTTATGAAGCATCTCCCTGGAGCTGGCAGCAGAAATAGGTGATAGAGAGGGCTGGATATTAGGTTTTTATTAAATCTGTCAATTTCTAAGTAATTAAGGAAGCATTTGATATAAACTGTACTTCTAAATCATGCTTTAATCTCCATTATTTTGCCAAAATGGTTTCTTAGTGAGTCTTTATGCCTAAAAGCACCCCTGGGCATTTGTTCCCCATCTGTGGGATGATGGGGGAGCTGGTGGCCTTTAGCTCTGCTTTTGGCTGCTCTCACCTTGTCACTCAGAGAATAAACCTTCTGATAGATGGCAGTGTCAATAAAAAAGGTTAATATTCTTAAAAGCTAGATAGATCTTTGTTTAGCTGCCATTTTGTGGGAGTCCTGCAGTTCTGTTAGGAGGAGTTTGCCCATCCCTGGGTTGACTAATTGGTCTCTGAGCTATCCTTTGCAAGGAGGGCCATGCATCAACTTCTGCTTGACAAACTGTATGAAAAAAAAAAAAAAAAAAAAAAAAAATTAAAAACCACAAACAAAGCCAAGGAAATGGAGAAATTAATACTAAACTATAACTAAGTGTTCTGGTGAAATGGAATTTTACTGAGATCTGACCTGTCTCAAGTCATAGGTAAATGAATTAATTAGATTCTTTCATGAAAGGGTTATGATTTCTGCAGACGTGATCTGGGGGGAAGTGTTCAGTTTATATTAAAAAAAATTTTTTTGATGATTTTTCATGGGCTGCTCTGAATTTGAAGTTAGGGATTCAGATGAAGTCGAGTTGTAGGAACTACCAGTGATGGTCTCACCGATGCTACAGACCAATGTCTTGGAGGAAATGAGAAACTGTGTTTGCCCCATCCCTGGGAAGTGTCTAAGGCCAGGCTGGACAGGGCTTGGATAACCTGGGATAATGGAAGGTGTCCCTGGCCATGGCCCCTTCCAACCCAAACCATTCTGTGATTCTGTGAAATCAGTAGGAGAGGACTGGGGGCTTTTTTGAAGCCCTGCTACCTGCTCTAATTAGGTGGGAATTGAATTAATTACTCTCAGCTTGGTAAATATCTTTTACACCACCAGTCAACATCCTCCTCTTTGTGAGAATTTCCAGCATCACAAATGCTCTAAATCCGTAAGAGATTCCAAAATAGCAAAGAATTCAGATTCATGCACTAATATTTGAGGGTGCTGGAATTGCCACAGAATCACAGAACTATTCAGGCTGGAAAAAACCTCTCCAAGATCATCGAGACCAACCATTAACCCGGCACTGCCAAGGCCAACACAGAGCCATGTCCCCAAGTGCCACATCTGGGTGTTTTTTGAACACTCCCAAGGATGTGATTCCACCCCCTTGGGCAGGCTGTTCCAACATCTGACCACTCTTTAAGTCGTTATTTCCCTGTGAATTGTCTTAAAAGCCTGTGTTGTCAGTAGCCCACAAAAACTCTGACATAAAGCCTCAGGAAAATGAGGTGGAAAAGGGAGCCCTAACACAGCAAACTAATTGCTGGGATGTTTATGCATCAGCAGAAAACAAAACACATTTAGGGCGATGATAAACTTCATCTCTGCTGTCTGTGTGGCTCATCTGGAAGAGGCAATTCATCCCTGTCTGGCAAATATGGCAATTACTGTCCCAGTGCCATTACAGGCTTGGTCACCAGGTCAGGCAACTTGTCTTGTGAAATCTGCATCCTGATGGAGAAAATGGAATTTAAAGCTGAGCGAGAGGAAACCCGTCTGCAATAAAAATAATAATAATAATAACAACAAAAAACTTTTCACTTCAAATAAAGCCTGTGTGCCTAGCTAAGCTCTTTTCAGCCCAGGCTGACAATTATGGTTGGAACTATTTGGTGACTACTTATAAATTCATGGGATTGAAAGCTAAAAGAGACCAGCGTGATTGTCTAATGTGATCTGCATAACTCAGGTCACAGAGCTCCTCGGGGAGATGTCTGCTCTGAGCCCTCAGCTCAGAAATATTTCATATCTTTTAGGAAAACAAACTGGCTAAGCTAAATGTTTCCAGGGATTCAGAACATGCTTTTCTAAACATCCCCCATTAGCACCAGACAATCCCACCAGCCTTGGAGCTTCACAGCATCCTTGGGAGCTGCAAATAGGATCTAACTCTTGCTGTGCATAGGAGGTGGGGGGGAAAAAAAAAGTCTGCTCCAAATTTATCACACCTCCCTTCATAAGAAATGTGCAGAAATAGTCCTGGGTGGGGTTTGTGTCCATTTTAGAGATGCTTTGGCTGCATGGAGGGAATTGGAGATGAAATAAATTCTGCAGATGTGTGTCTCTGGCCAGGGAGGGATTTGAGCTGGGCTCCTACCTGGCTTCCATTCCCTTCTTCCCAGACTATTTCTGTTTCCAAAGGTATAAATAAGATCTTCAGGCAGGAAAGGATGTTTGGAGTTGCTGATTCAGGGAGTGATGGCAGAAACAAGAAATAAAATAGGAGTTAAACCTCACTTTCCCTTCACCTCCTTTTGGCACAAACACCTATAAAATCTGTGTGTCCTCTGGAGGAGATAAAGGAACAGGGGCATGAACTCTTGTGTTTTCCTGAAACACGAGCCAGAAAGGTGGTATTGTAACTCCTGGCTTTAAAGCAGAACATCTACAGCTCTCCTTAGGTAAAACCCCAGGCAGCTGGAAGGAAACTCTCCTCCTCACCTATTATTTTGGTGAGATTTGAACCTGATCCTCATCTGGCTTGATAACACATCCCTAATTTCCCGCTTTCCATAAATGCTGAGGAAACCACTCTCCTGCCTGTGCCAGGTGAGGGCTTTTCTCCACGCCTGCTGTTGGGTTAATAAACCAGGGGCAGGGATTGCTGCTCTGGGAGGAGGCAGGCTGTAATCCTCGGGAAGCAGAGGTGAAATTGCTCCTTCAGGACATCCATTATTGCCACCAGGCTGCACCCGTGTGGGCAGGAGAGAGACAGACAGACAGATGTCACGGCTCCGTAACAGGCCGGGAAAAGCTGTGGTTATAATTTTATGGTTCACCGGTGTGAAATGGAATCTGATAAATAAAAGAAATGTTCCCCACAGCCCCTTTGCTGCGCTGTACAAACCTGACAAGGCTTACAAATGCCGTGAGCTGGCTGCCAGGCTGGGGGTGTGCACACACAGGAACGGCTGAGGAGGAGAGGGATCGGGGATCATCAACACCTCTGCTGATCCTATGGATGCCACAAGCCTGTTGTGGCTGGAAGGAGGTCAGACCTGGTGTCCAGACCCCAGGAGAAGGGATATCAGCTCACTCAGCTTCCCTGCACTTCAGCCAGTCTGTGCTTGGCCAGGCCATGTGTGGCCACAGCAGTATTTAGACAGTGGCCAGACTGCTTTAATAAAACCGGTGTCAATTCCCTTGCCAATAAAAGGATGAGTGTGTTTGACCTTCAGGCAGCCACGTCAGTGCTAGGCCTGGCTTTCTTCTCATCCTGATGCTTTTTGTTCCCTGTTCCCTTCCTGGAAGGGCCTGAGAACACTGGTGAGAAGCGCTGGTGCTGTTGTGAGTGTGTCTGCATTGGCTGGAGAAAAGGAGCAGTAGAGAGCAGCAATGAGAAGGTCACCTCTGCTACTGAGATGGAGAAGTCAAGTGCCCCGAGCTCTGCAAGGAGACTCCAAACTCTTTGAAGCCACTGGCTTCTTTCTGAGATGAGGGTGAGACATGGATAAAGGGGTTCAGGAGACTCCAAACTCTCTGAAGCCACTGGCTTCTTTTGGGGATGAGGGTGATGCCTTAAGTTTTAGCTTTCATGTTTTTCAGATTCTGTGCTGCCCAGGGGTGCAGCTCTGAACCTCATATTAAGTGTTAGTCAGCTCTCTTCACAGAGTAGGTGGACAACACAAATCCTTTCCCAGATGGAGACCAAGGACAATGAGTTCAAGTTTCAACACCAAAAGCACAAACAATGGAGAACTAAAGAGAACAAACAAGGAGGATGGAACTTCATAACCTGAAGCTGTAATTGGACAATTAAACCCCAATAGGCAAATGGACCAAAACTTATAAAAGTGTGAAACCTCGTGACTGGTCATCCATTTTGTGACCATTTTGGGTCCACCTTGAGTGTGGCCCTGGCCAGGCTCTTGTCCTGCCCAAGGTGTATCCTTTAAGGCCTTTTAATAAATACCTACTTTATTCTCTGGCTCTGTCCAGTCTCTGTTCCAGCTCAGCCTTCTCGAGGCATCAAGGGTGAGATATGGATAAAGGGGTTCAGGAGACCCTAACCTCATTGAAGCCACTGGCTTCTTTTTGGGATGAGGGTGAGACATGGATGAAGGGGTTCAGGAGGGTCAGCAGCGTCCTGCCAAGAGGCAGAAATGTCACCTGCTTGTGACCCAGCCCTGCAGGGAGATGCTGGGGCTGCCCCAGCAGTGAGGAAGCTTTGCCCTCCCAGCTGGAGGAGGTGGACGGGAGGAGAGAGTCCTTTGAGCTGCATGGGGTGTCTTGTGTTTCAGAGGTGCTCTCTGAGCACCTGGCATTGCTCCTTGCTCTCATTTTTATCCCCTTGCTTTACAAGCCAAGCACAGCTCCCTCCTTTGTGGCTGGGGACAAAAGGGTATTTGGGGGTTGCATTATTTGGGGTTTTTTTTGTTTTTGGTGAGCACTGTGAAATGCACCTGAGCAAATCCCCCAGCCCAAACCCTTTTGTAAGGGATGCCCACAAGGGAGGCAGGTGTAACCAGAGCCCAGCCTGCCTTTGATCTTTGAGGTGCAGGCCTCCTTTAAGGTGCCTTATCAGGCCAATCCCGCTCTCTTTCAGGGTGCCAGTTTGGGAACCACCTGGATGGAGCTTACAAGGGCTTTGTGGGGTCTCTTGGGTCTCTGTGCTTTGTGCAGGGGCCAGCTGGCAGCGTTGATCTTGTAGTCATCCAAGAACACCATCCCCAGCCCCTGTCCCTGCCCCCCCGGACAGCGTTCCCGCTTGGCAGCGGCTTTTGTGAGCTCAGGGCTTGGCAGAGAGGAGCTGAAATGGGATCTCCCTGTTTCATACAGCGCCAGAGCCGTACCTCAAATCGAATTTGAATAGTTCTCTGCAGGGACAAAAGTTCTGTCTCTCTGCAGAGCCTCATGCCAGCTGTTTTTTTTCCCCCAAGAAATCTGGGCGCCGGCTCTGTCGTTCCATAAAAAGAAAGGTGCAGTGGGAGTCTCCTCTTTCTGCTTTGGCTGGAGAGAAATGTGAAAAAATTCACCAGAGTACAAGTGAAACTAATTGGAGAAATAAGAACCTTGTGTGCTGCTGCACAAGCTTAGGGATCGTGCAGAGGCCTGAATTTACAGTTATTACCAGGAGTCAGGAGATCTTTACAATTCCACAGGTTTCCCAGTGCCCAGGTTGATCCTGTCTAACTTTGGGCCCTTCACCAAGGAATTTAGGTGTAAAGCTACAATAAACAGGCACTGGTTAATGCATCCTCTTCTGAGGATGACCTTGCACACCTGAGATCTGAGTTATCCTACATCTAAAATGCTGGGGAATAAATTCATGATTTAGGACCACCCAGCCTCCTGCTCTAATGATTCCTGAGGGGTAGAAGGGATAATATTAAGGAATGTTGAATAAAGCTGAAGCTTCTGATTTGGGCAAAATGGCATCTGGGCAAAATGGCATCTGGGCAGTATGGTTCTATGAAAAATAGGATATTTTTCAATCTGTGAGGAAATAAGTGATTCATTCTTGAAGGAAATAATAAAGTTTTCTTTGTGGATGCCCTGTCTTTACCTTTCCACACGGTGCTTGAGACAACTCCACAGCCTGTTCCCATTAAAAAAAAAAAAGTCCCAAACCCTAAAAATAGCATGAAGAGATCTCTGAAATGGTTTAATACTTGGCAGCTCTCAAAGAGCCTGAGGGTTTTCCTGGTCGTATTCTCCAGGGATCAATATTGGGCCCAAATCTATTGCAAACTTTCATGAATGAGCAGGAGGTTGATATTAAATACCACAGATAAAATATTCAGTGGAACAACCATTAGCTCAGCACTAACCACGACCAGGGCACAGTGGTTGGGCAACTTTGGCTCCCTCAGACAAAACAAACCAACTTTGCTGTCTCACAGGAAGGAATTTAGGTCAGGCTGGGAAGTGGGAGACACGTCCTAGAAAGAAATGACTGAAATGGAACGGGGCCCATTTCTTCACATCCTTCCAAAGGGGTTTTTTCCTCATCTGGCCTGTGTTAGAAGCAGGTTGACATCATCCTGCATCCTTGGAGGAGTGCAGGGAGAGCTGTAGTCATGCTCTGTGACCAGATGGGGAAAAAAGGACTAAAGACCCACAAAAATTAGTTGGAGGAAGTGGGAAGGTCTTCATGGGGTTTGAAAGCATCTCAGTGTTAATGTATCAGTAGGAAGGTTGAGGAATAACTTGACCAGGGTCTCTGAGCATCTTCACGAGGTGAAAACAGCAGGTTAAAGGGCTCCACAACCTGGAAAAGAAAACCAAAATAAAGGATCAGTGGTTGGAAGCCAAAGCTGGATGAATTCACATGAAAAGTAAGGCGTGTGCAAGCTTTTTATGGTGTGAGGGATTAGCTGCTGGGACAAGCTGTCATTTGGAGGATTCTCCCTTTCCTAGTACCTTCACATCATGAGGGGAGGTCTTTCTAAGGCAAGATGCTCCAGCTAAACCCAGATTATCTGGTTCAGCCTAGGAGTAGGTGGGTAGTGGCCTGTGACGTACAGGAGGTGAGGACAGATGATGTAGTGGTCCCTTCTGATCTTAAAAGTTATGCATTTATATGATCCCTGAATTAAATATCCTTGGGCCTTCATTTTATGGCAAGATGAATGCCTGGTAAAGCTGGGAAAACACGTGTAGTGCTTCATCCACTGAAATGTGGGCACTGGGATGGAGCAACCCTCCCTGCACTCAGTAGGAATTCTTCATTTCCAACCCTCCTTTGTGAGTTAAAGCCACACAGAGAGGGAGCTGGGCTTTGCTGGGATCTTTTTCCCCTCTAATTCCATGCCGAAACAAGCAGCAGGGACATCTAAAGACAAATGGATGGGCTCCAAAAGAGTGGCCTGCATCCTTGCCTGGCTGCTGCCTCTTTTGGCAGCACTAATTACCCCCCAAACCTTGAGGGCTCCCACAGGCCCCAGCTGAGCAGGGAGTGCTGTCTGCTTTTCTCTCCTTTAATAAACTGAGACATAAATTTAAGGGCTTGGGAAGAGCCTGCTTCACATTTTCTCCCTGGATCCTGCTTAACTCTTGAGTGAAACCCTCAGGAAGTGGTGAGAGGTGCTGGTGGTGGGAGCTCTGGAGAGGCACAGATGATGTGATAGCCCTGAAAGCCCCAATTTTGGGGCTGAAGGTTGGGTTGGTGTGTGTGATTGCTCAGGAACAGCTGCAAGCAAGCCTTATCACGACTCTCCCTGCCTCACATCTGAAGATTTTGGGCTGCAGATTAACCAGTGTGACCTCAGAACTCTTCAGCTGATGTTATCACTCTGATTGATGCTGCCTGTGGAGCTCCTGGCAGAGAGATTTGAGGGCACTGCATGGAGAATGAGGTGGAACAGGAGAGGGGGTAGTGATAGGAGGAGAAAATTTCGAGTGGGGTGTGTGTGAGGGTGTCTGGGGGCAATCCAAATGCCCCTTTTTGTGGCAAGAAATGTGGGCTCTGGGGAGCTGGGGGAAGATAAGAGCCGATACACACTCACTCAGCTAAAAGCAATCAAGTTTTACGAGTTCCCTGCCTCTGATAAAACAATCACAGGTCAATCTGATGTGTTGTGTTTGTCACCTGGGATGAGCCTGAGGGATGTGGACAGTCCTGTGCTTCAAACTGAGAGGTGACACCCTGCTAAAGGCAGTGGTTTAATAGTTTTTGGTGAGATCAAATGGTGATGGCTACAAAGAGATGACCTCAGACACCACGTGGCCAGTGTGTGGTTTAAAGGGTAAATAAATGGGTGAAAGAGAAAGGATGAGCACAATCTGATGAGAAGCAGCTGAGGGAGCTGGAAAAGGGGCTCAGCCTGGAGAAAAGAAGGCTCAGGGGGGACCTTGTGGCTCTGCACAACTCCCTGACAGCAGAGGACAGCCAGAGGGGGTTGGGCTCTGCTCCCAGGGAACAGGGACTGGATGAAATAGCCTCAAGTTGTACCAGGGGAGGTTTAGGTTGGATATTAAGAAAAATTTATTCATAGAAAGGCTGTTCAGGCATTGGAACAGACTGCCCAGGGCAGTGGTGGAACCATCATCCCTGGAAGTGCTCCAAAGCTGTGGGGATGTGGCACCTGGGGACATGGTCAGTGGTGGCCTTGGCAGGGCTGGGTTGGACTTCATGATCGTGGAGGGCTTTTCTTGCCTTAATGATTCTGTGATCAGAGCTGGAGGGTGGTTTCCATGTGGGAGGTGACTGAAGAAGCAGGAGCTCCTCAGCCTTGAGGGAGGTGAGCTGGGGTGTATGGAGAGATTGGCAAACTTAGGAGGGGATGGATAGGAACTGACTGCTCAACACCTCTGCAAATGCAAGAATTACAGGGCATGAAATTAAACTGTTGAAAAATCAAGTCCTGAACAAATGAAAGCAGGTGATTCCTTCAAGCAGCAGGCTTTGGATCTGTGGAAATCCCTGGCAAAGCATGCTGTGGATGCAACAATGCAATTTTCAAGGATAAACCAAAATAAAGGAATAAATAAATAGCTCTTCGGGTTATGATGGAGAGACAGACAAGATGCAGAAGTTCCCCTGAATGAAAATAGCCAAAGGCTGGGCAGCTGCTGGGGACATAAATGTGTTTACCCTGGACTTTTGCTTTCCTTTTAGGCCATGGCTGAAGGAACTGGGATATGAGGGGTGTTGGTCCCAGCCAGTAGTACAGCTGTTTCTGTGTGGAATTATGGGGGATTAAAAATCTGATAGTAACTGAAGAAGGGGCATTTATCAAACTGCCCCAACTCCTACAGCCTGATAGTGCTGGCAGGGATTGTGTCCTGCACAAGGGAGTTTGATCAACACAGTCCCTCAGGAACTGCCTGGGTCAGGAGTGGTGCAGCCAGAAAACTGGGAGAGGGTCAGGGTGCTGGGGGAGAGAGAGGAGGCAAAGTTCAGAGCTGGAGCTGGATGAGGATGAGGATTAGGATGGAACTTCCTAGCCCAGGGAGATATTCAATGTGTAAAGATGGGATTTGTAGTGGTGATAGGATTGAATTTATAGGAATGGACACAACAAGATACCTGAGAGGGCTGCTGAGGAGAATTAATCTATGGGAAGATAATGAGGATAAGGATAATAAGGACTATAACTAAGGATAAGGATCCCTTCCCGTGATGGGGTGTTGGAACCAGATGATCTTTAAGGTCCCTTCCAACCCAAGTCTTTCTCTGATTCTGTGGTGGGAACATCGGGAAAGGCAGTGGAACAACATGACCTGGGAAGCGCCATCACCAAGCAGAAACAACTCTCAACTCCTCCCTGTGTGTTTTAACTGTTCAAGCCTCCACCAGGAGCCTTCAAGGGGTACTGGGCTTTGACAAACTCATTGCAGTGGCACGAATAACTTCACAGCTCCCAATTAAATCTATTTATAGCCTTTTTTGGAGCTGGGTAACAATCTCTCCCTTGCTCAGCAGCCACGCTCCAATGGCCACACAGGCACCAGCTCTCATTAAGCCTGGGCTGGCCCTGCATTAATTGTGACATGAGGCTCTTCTTTTTGAAGGCTTTTGAACACAAATTTTTAGCCAAACCTCATTTGTTTCACAGTTTACAGAGTGAAACACTTGACCAGGGGATCAAGATTTAGTGTAAACAAGGCAGGGGGGATGTGAAGGTGCCTGGAAGCAGCAGGGAGAAACAAAGATGGAATGCTGCAGGCAGAGGAAGTTGGCCGGAGCTGATGGTTTGTAGGGTGGGGAAGAAGGTGGGTAAAATCACCTCTCTCTTTCCTTCCACACCTCTGAGCTGGTAGACTCTGATTTTGACAAGGAAATTTAAAGATTTCCCTGCCTTGTGCCAATGGGATGCAATCCCAGCTGGGGCCGGGTTTGGCAGTCTTGGCGAAGGGAAAAATGAGTGAATTCAGTGGAAATCTGAACTGAAACCTCTGAGTGTGTGAAACACTTTTTGACCTCCAGGATGTCAACCAAGCTCCCAGCAGGATGCCGTGTCCCCTGCTCCTCCTGGAGTGATGTTTTCGGGAGGGGAGAGGAGGAATTCTTTGAAGATGGGACAGCACGGGGCAGAGGCTGAGCAGTTGTAAAGGGAAAACTGAGAACCTGGCCAACCTTAAAGAAAAGGACTGAGATAATCTTTGCTGTCTGTCTGCTCCCTTGTAAATACAGGCAGAACAGAGAGCAGGGATGAGGTTGGTGTGAGGGCTGTGTGATAGAGCAGGTGGGGAAAGGCTCTTGTTCAAACACAGCTCTTGTCACCACACAAGGGCTTTGGAGCTCTGTGATGGTTTACAAGCTATGGAACACAGGGGATTTTTATAGCACTCTCCAAGAAATTAAAGAAAATATATTTTGTATTGGTTATTCTGGTTCTGAGATTAGGAAGAGGGGAGGCCTGAACATATCTGAGTGACAAAATTTGAGGAAGAGCAGAAAATGAAGTGTGGCATTGGTGTGGTGAGTCACCTCACCCCAGTGACTGTGGTGTACATTGTAAATGTCTCCACCTGACCTGGCTGTCCAGACTCCTTTATATTCAGTGAACAGACACAGGCACATCCAGGGTGTGATTTATCTCATCCCTGCTTGACATCTGAAACAGAGAGCAGACAAATCCTGCCCTGCAAAAGGTCTCTCCTTCAACAGAGCACGAGTTTCTAGCTTAGAATTAGACTCTGATGTTGCAGACAGAGTTTAGTGAGAAGGCAAAGCCCTCACTTTTCACACCTGCCATGACAGAGCTGTTCCCCACAAGCTGCAAGACTGACAGACTTAATAGATCAGAAATGAAGCCCAGCATGGTTTACATAGAAAACCCCTGATTTGAGGGGTTTTCTGAGCCAGCTGCAGGGAAGGGTCCTGCCAGGGGGTTGTGTGAAGAGATGAACTGCACTGCAAGGTGTTCAAAGCAAATTTCACTGCTGTAGGAGCAGCAATCTCATCCTGAGAGCTTCTGATGGGGGCTGCCAGCACTCAGCCTCACCTCAAAGTTTGCTGGAGCAGTTGCCACAGAGGTTGTGGGCATCAAATCTTTCTGTTCCTCTCCTTGCTGTACCTCTGTTGGTGTGAGTGTCGTGTGGTTGTGGCTGAGGATTTGCTCTGGAAATGCCAGAGTGGAGAAATCTCTCACCAAAGGTGCCCAGAGCAGAGACAGGAGAGGAGGAGGAACAGCAAACACACAGCTGGAGGTTGGGGGCCCTTGGTGAACAAGGATATTTGATCAGGTAATTTATCCTGCCACGTAGCAGGACACTGACCCCCACTTTAATTATTGTGTCATTTGTCCTTGACAGCTACTGCTGCTTCCAATTAACGCTCTTAATTAAAGCCCCCAGTTTTCCAAGGATGTAAGCATGGATTTACTGGGAAGAGGGCTACAAGGAAGAGGCAGAGCTTGGGGGGTGTCTGATAAGAAATTACATTCCCTGTCCCAGTGGGACTGGAAGATTATGTGCTTATCCTGCAGAAGTGGCAGGCTGGAATCAAACCCAGATCCTCCTCTCCATCCCCACAGGAGAGGAGCAGCTCCTCTCCCACCAGTCTGACATCTCCCTGTGTGTGAGTGCTGCTTCTCACCAGGGTAAATAATGTGCTTCAGCTCCCTGGGCTTTGCTTTTCCCTGTTCCTGCTTTTTTTACTGGGTCTGTAGGTCAGTTAATAAGGCACAGGATATCAAACATGACAGAGGGAATCCAAGTCCCTTTGTCCATAATTCAGGCCAGAAGAAAATCAGCATCTCGGGATGCTCTGCAGGTGACTGAACACCCTCACTGACTGTCAAAGGTGCAGAAATGCTTCAACCTGTGGTTCTTTCAGGTGGATTTTTTTTTTTTTGCCCTCCTCTATTTAATAAACTGTATTATCATGAACACTCTATTCAGGGCTTTGAAATCAAATAAGCTCCACTCTTAATCTTTCTGCAGTTTTTTTTGGGGGGCTGGCTGAGGCTCGAGAGATAGCAGCATTCACAGAACCCACATGGCTTGACAGAGCCACTGTTCAGTGTTTTGGAAATGTATCTTTTGACTGTTGGGTAGGAAATTGGCTACTTAAGATGCCTTTTTGTACATTTAAATTAACTTACTCCATCGGACTGAATAAATCCTGCCACTGTATTAACATCCAATTATAACAACAGAGATTGAGCAATGATTCAGGTTTGGACCAGAATGTTGGCAGTTTGAGGGGGAAAAGAAGTAATGTATATTGAAATAAAAAAGGCAAAAAATGGGAGCCAGAAAATTGTGACTGAGCACATAGCAGGAGCTTTTGTGAATGTATAATGGCAGAGGCAGGAGCCAAATTTCTAACAGGATTAGCTGTTACTGTCTATCAGAACCAAAAAAACTCAATCATTTTGTTTTAAATGACTTTTTGTAACTCATTCATACCAGAAATAGGGAGGGGAAGGGAGGCTGGGAGCTGGAGAACCTGCAGTTTGGAATTTAGGCAGGATCAGAGGTGAGGTGGTGTGTGAAACACCCTGAAGGAGCACTTGAGCTCTGAACCATTCAGCACTTTGCAGATTTTGCCAGATTTTTAAGATGTCCTTGTGAGCCAGAAACTTCGTGAATGGTTTCTTTAGGGACCAGTGAATGAGTGTGTTCATGAGGTGAAATATCTCTTCAAATCCTGCTGCAGCCATGGCAGCTGGGCCTGCTCATTGTTCCCTCTCTGCCCTTGAGGAGGACACAAGATTCACCTTCCCCTTGTCCAACCCTGGCTCTGGGGTTGCATCTCACTCTGGGTCAGAGATCACCTGTCCCTCTGCTCTGCCATGGGCAGCTCCTGGGTGTCCACCAGGTGTGTGGGCAGGCATCTGAAGGGACCTTACCTTCATACCTTCAATATTCCAACGAACCCAGACCCTAAATATGTTGTACTTAATACCCTGGTGCTCACTGAGCAGGTGTTTTACCCTCACTGAACTTCCTCCTCAAACGTGGTCAGATGCCATAAACCCACAACTCCAGAGACATTGAGAGAGCCTTTCCTTCTGCTGCTGAGACCTCACTTTCAGCTTCAGCTCTCCTTCATAAATGGGGAGATGTGGGGATAGAATCAGGGAATATCCTGAGTTGGAAGGGACCTGTGAGGATCATCCAGTCCAGTCCAGTGCTCCTGGCTCTGCACAGACATCCCAACAATCCCACCCTGTGCATCCCTGACAGCATTGTCCAAACACTCCTGGAGCTCTGGGAGCCTTGCGAATGTGCCCATTCCCTGGGGAGCCTGGGCAGTGCCCCACCACCCTCTGGGGAAGAACCTTTTCCTGATCTCATATATTTTCCTAATAAATGGGATGTAAGCCCTGAGAACAACAGCAGTATGTTCTCACATCCCTATATTGCTCTGGCACAGCGAGGCCAAAGTATCAGTGAAGCTGTGACCACTGCAGGAATATAAATTATCCCAAACTGGCTCCTAACGCCCCAAAATGAAGGATATTTTCCTTTTCTAATCCTGCTGAATCTCTGGTTATATCTGGACGTCATTCTCAGGCACGTGGTGGATTCTTGGAGTTGTCCTGTTCAGGGCTAAGGATTGAACTTCAGTGATCCCTGTGAGGCCCTTCCAGCTCAGGATATTCCAGGATTCCATGATATTTGCTGCAAAATGTTGAATCCAGGTTTCTCTCCCATGAAGAACCAGGGGTAGGGACCTTCACCAAGGCTGGGGAATCACCTTGAAGTGTTTGTCAGGCTTTCCAAGGATGGAGAAGGGGTGGAGGGAGTAACCACAGCCTGGTTTGCCATGGAAATTTCCACCTCCAGCACTGCCTGGGTCCCTTAATCCAAGTGAAAAATGGCAAATCTCTGGAACTGGGAGGCTGCATGAACTTCCCTTTTGCTGATATTGTAGTGGCAGCACAAAAAGCTGCCTGTTCCCTGGAGGGACACAGTCAGCTCTCAAACCCTTCAAGGTGGAAAGCTGAACTGAATTAATTACAGTTTATGCTCCAAAAAGGAAAATAAGACCTCTGATGTGCCTTATTTGCTTGATGTTCCTTCTCTTTTCAGCAGACGACCCTTAGGTGGCTTTTCTTTCAGCTGCAGCTCCTTTGTTTTTTGTTTTTTTTTGTGGTTTCTTTCTGCATTAATTGGAAGGTCTGACACTTCCAGCCCAAGACATTTATCAGCGTGGTACAGTTTTAATTAATCTCACAATAAAGCTGCTAGAGGTGAGCTCTTAAAAGGACTTTTAGGGCAGAAATAATGCACATGGTGACACGGGACACACTGACAGGATTTGGGACTTGGGAAGCTCGTGGCACATCCCTGTGGGCTCTGGGACAGCAGCACAAGCCAGGTGTGCTCCTAAAAACAACACATATCCCACAAAAAATGTACCCAAACACACTGAAAAGAAAACATTTCTGCAAAGATGAAGATCTGGGTACCCAGTAGGTTCCTCCTGCCACTAAAATGAGCTTGGATATCCTTTGATGGCTAATTAACTAATAAGAATAAAGCATACAGAGACCACCTTTTATCTACTCTTTTTATAGCAATTTGCCAAGAAATGGCAAATTTCAGTCCTCTAGGACTTCTTTCTTGTACCTATATCAGAGCCACAAGTGGATTTTGACTCTGAGCATTCAAGCCAGGATCACCAGGTGTTGGAAAAGTTCATTTTCTGATCCAAACTTCTTAACCAAGGCTCACTTCTATCAGACAGGTGTAAACTGGCTCAGAAGTGAGGTTGGCTGGAATTATCTGGAGCTAATGAGGATAAATCAAGCGGCACCATATGTCAAACTGAGGGTGGTTTGGGTGGGAACTGCAGAGCCAAACCAAACTGTGCTCACAAAATCCTAATTGCCAGGTGGGGATTGCATCTGCATTGAGGAATGGCGGATTTAGAGTCTTTCAAAACTAAATTATCTTGCTTCTTCTTCAAGTCCTCTGGTGGCCACAGTGCAGACACAGCCAAGCTTGATGTGATCGAGATAAAATGACTCACAATACATTTTTCTCAGGTGGAAGTGAGAGGTGAGAATGGCTAACAGAATAAATTATAATGTCTCCACCTTTTGGTGTCTTCTTGTAAA
The DNA here is from genome assembly GCA_013399915.1 of Illadopsis cleaveri. Classification (NCBI taxonomy): domain Eukaryota; kingdom Metazoa; phylum Chordata; class Aves; order Passeriformes; family Timaliidae; genus Illadopsis; species Illadopsis cleaveri. The sequence goes on along the minus strand of VXBB01007128.1, from coordinate 37,465 downwards.
AAATTTTATGTCGTTTTGGAACTTGGATTCAACACAGACTGTTGGGTTCAACAAGTTTAATTGAGTGAAACCCTGAGGGATAAAATTTATTCTTCATGAATAGGTGATACCTTCTTGATCAGAAGCTTAAGGAAGGTGGAAAACCCTCATTCATGGCCAAACAATCTTAATTTTTAAACTTCTTGAAAGAATCATAGGATCTTGGAAAAGACCTTTAAGATCATCAAATCCAACCATTAATTCACCACTGCCAAGGCCACCATAATTAGAGAAGTCTGAATGACTCCTTCCCTGTCTTGTTCTTATAACTTTTATTGCTGTGTGGTCTGTTCTGATTATGTTTTTATGCCTCGTGGCAATAGATTCCTTCAAGAAAAGTGAATTTGTGTTGGGTTTTTTTTGAGTTTTTTCCCCCCCCCATTCTCACATTTTCATTAGAGTCTTTCAGTAGCCGCAGTTGGTTCACTCTGGGTGACTTGGCACAGGCAGTGGTGCAATGGTAAATAAACCCCATTGTGTTTCTACCTGAGGCTTTCTAAAGCTTCTGCCACTTGCCAGAGGCAAAACTGCACATTTTCAGCTTTTGCTTATAGACTATCAACTGGGATTTGTGGGGAGGGGTGAGAAAAATGATTTCTGATGCAACCAGAAAAGGTCTTCATACCTTAGCTGGAATTCCAAAGGTGGGATTTTGCCTGAGGTACATATATTTATATTAGAATTAAAAAAAAAAAAAAAATTGAAAGAGCCAGTTCTTGGTTCATTTACAGGCGCAATCAAGATGGATCTTAGTCTGTCACTCCACAGCTCGAACTCTCCTGAATGTTGTGCCAAGTTAAAAAAATTGTCCCTGGGATCCAGGTGTATTCGCTCATCATTTGTCAGGAGTAACTGCTCTGCAGTTTAGAGCTGGCAGCTCTCAGTGGCGTTTCATCAGGGTAATTCCACACTCTATCATCTGAGGGAATAAACTCTCCCTGCTGACAGGAACTGGGGTGAAGACACCAGCAATTGACTGGATATTACAGAGGCTCTCCTGAAGCTTATTCAGTGGAAAAGGGACCATCAGGTTGTTGGGCCCAAATTGTGTGTTTGCCTTCAAAAGCTGTGAGGGGCTCACAGAACCTGAGATTAATCAAAAGCTCTGGTCTGTGAGACAGGAGGTCAGGCTGGGCAGTCCCTTCCACCTTTGAAACCTCTCGCTGAAATACTTTAATTAAAAACTGAAAAATGAAAGAAAAATAGATGATAAAATGCGTTATTTTGGCAGTACATGGGTGTTTCAGGTCCTACCCTAATGCCTTCCCAGCTGCAAAAGCAGGGCTACAGCAAGGAAATATCCAGCTTGGTAGCCTTTGTCCTTTTCCTGCTGGGAGGAACCTCTCCAAGGATGGGACAAGTGATGGCTGAGAAGATGGGGAGTGGAGCTAATTCTTCCCTGGGACTAGCAGTGGTGGTGGCAGCGGGGACTGGTGGTGGCAGGAGGTCATGGGAGGGAGACACAGACATCACAAAGACCTCAGTTCTCACAGGAAGCCAGAAAGCAACAGAGTCCAGACCCAGGGAGACCAATGAGATCCAGGGAGTTTAACTTGCTGCAGACGATCTCCTGTTGCCCAGTTGAAACGAATTAATTTAATCTCAAGGTACCACGTCCCCACAGCCTGCCTGATCTGCTGATTGCTGGGAAATCCTGCAAGTGAAGTCATTTGGCAACAGATGAAGGGGTACAGGGAGAGGGAAAGGCCACAGGGGACCTGGAGCAGGATGTGGACAGGGACTGCAGCAGGCTGAGCTCTGGAGCAAAGCATCCACATCCCTCTGCCTGCCCTAGGCCTGCCCAGCACTGCATGGATATTCCTGTGGGAACATGCTGTGGGTGTTGGAACCCTGGGCAGTGAGAATTTCTGTGCTGACAGGCACTGACCCCCAAGCAAACACTGCATTGACCTGAGGCCTTGGAGGAGGCTTCCAAAATTGGGTGATAGCACTGGGATTATGGGTGTGGAGTTGGAACAGAAGTGTGTGATATCACAGGGTGGAAAACTTAGAGTTTAAGGTTTTACAATATAGTAATATATATAAAGCAAGATGGAGGATTTAGGGCTTAGGCTAGTCCTTCTTTTTCACCTTCTTCTTCACGGGTCTGGGTGGTATCTTGTAATTGGGTAGAAAAATCCACATTGCGGGCCATGGGTGGTTGATTATTGG
>VXBB01007128.1:6748-17028 GCA_013399915.1 Illadopsis cleaveri | reverse complement strand
TGAACGGGCTGCTGCTGAGGGCTCAGCAAAAAAATGCTTTTACAGCATAAAAATGATGTTCACTGCAAGATCTTGGTGTGAAACTGCCACGTTGTTTAATCTGCTCATTGCCTATTCTGGCCTTGATNTCTGGGATTCTGTGATTCTATGGAATATTTTTTTTTTCTCCCAATTATTTGGTTGAGCCATGATTAAGAATAGATGAATAAAAAAAAAAGCACATGACACGCTGGGGGAGGGCGGTGGGTGTCACGAGTCAATTATTGTTCTTTAAATAAATCGAAGTCCATGTGATAGGGATGATGTGGTTCATACAAAGGAATTCATACTTTTCCCATAGCCAGGAACTTCAACAATGCTGCCATGGGACAGGGAGATGAGTCCTCTGATAGATCAGCAACCAGTTCAAAGGTGAGAAATAAAGACCATGAATAAAGGGTTGTGATGGAGGGAGGGAGGATCTGGGAGGATCCCATGGGAATGTCTGCTGAGGGTGGTTGGTGTATTTATAAACGAGCTAAAAACAGGTGAAGAATGAAGCAGAAAAGGTAATTGGTGCTAGAGAGAGATTTTCAGGCTTGTCAGAGGTACACAAGGAGAGATTGTGTGACTTGGCAATTTTCATCTTAAAAGAGAGATGACTGAGAGGGGCCACAATAGATCCAGACAATCAGGAGTGCAATGGACAAAGCCAAGAGGGGATGATTACTGCCCATTTCTCATAACACAAGATCTGGGGAGCTTTATAGGAGATTATCAAGCAGAATATTAAAACAAACCGAAGAAAGGACATTTTCATACAGTGTATCATTCATCTGTGCAACGCTGAGAGGCACATTATGGAGGCCAGCAACACAACTGGCTGGAAAGCAATTAGACAAATTAATGAAAGAAAGATCTGTTGAGAGCTGTTCAATGTGATGACATCAGTGCAGGCTCCAGGGCTGGCAGTCCCTTGCCAGTGCTGGCTGGAAGCTGGGAGCCTAAACCAGGAGGATTTTCACTTTATTTTCTTTGTTTTGTCATTTTTTTTCTGCTGTTGGAGTCGGAGAATGAATGAATGGCTCTGTGGATGTTTGGGCTGAGCTGTTGCAGCCATTTCTACGTTTGTGCATTTTCAAGAGCCTCTCAAACCATGATTTTGCTCGTGAAAACCCCCTGACCTGTGTCCTTGCTAGTCCAGCCCCCGGCACTGACCCAGAGCTGCTGATGGAGAGCCTGATGAGCACCTTGACCTTGCCCATCCAGCCAGGATGAGTTTGGACACCCTTTGCAGCCATGGAGCCACCAAACTGCTCTTCCCCCTGCCCAACACTGCTTGGAGGTGTCCTGGCTCTGCTGTTGGCAGGATTGGCTCTTCTGGCTCTTTTGGGGTTGATGTTTGGCCATTTCCCTGTGCTGCCTGGAGCAGGGGCTTCTCTCCCACTCAGCCACCCCGTGGTCCTGCTCCCAAACCTGCTCCCTGTCAGNGGTTGATGTTTGGCCATTTCCCTGTGCTGCCTGGAGCAGGGGCTTCTCTCCCACTCAGCCACCCCGTGGTCCTGCTCCCAAACTCCCTGTCACCAGCTGTGGGTTTTGTTGGCTCACAGTCCACACTGAATTGTGTTTGATTAGCTCAATAAATCCAGGAAGGGGAAGCCAAGATTGTTGCAGAAGCCTTTCAGCAGCAGCAGCGGGGAGCCCAAATCCCCATTAAAATGTGTGCTTGGCTCATCTTGACCCTCTAATTTTTGCTGTCCCCCTCCATCCCCTCCTTTGTTTTCCTGCCTTTGATTGCAGTTGGGGAAGTTTGGATCAGTGCTGTCATGCTGGGTTTATTATGATGTGGTCTTTTCCCTGCAGACCAGGCTTCAGGATTCCTGGTTTCCATCTAAAACTCCAGATTCGATGGGCAAGTGATGTTTCTCCTGTGGATCTCGGGTTCTATGTCCTGAAAAAAAAAAAAAAAGAAGGTGACTCAAGAGTTTTCCTTCCCCCTTGGCATACAGGGAGGACATGTGCTGGATTTATGGATTTCCTTTGGATGTGTGATGGGGGATGCTTTAAGGACGGATTTTGAAAGACAACTTTATCCGCCCATCTAAACGATTGCAGCGTGAGGTGTGTCAATGTCACAGCCACCAGCTGGTCCAAAATTCAACCTGCCAGTCACTGTGACAAGGTCGTGAGAGATAGGAGGGTGGAGAAATCCCTGAGCTGAGCTGCAAGGAGTCCTCAGGGAATTACTGTATGGATCTTGCTGGACCTGAGACTTAATCACAGATTTGAGAAAAGCCTGAATGTGGATGTCCTGTGAGATCTGTGAGCTCTGGGATGAGCTGGTGGGCACGTATTCTGGTCAGACTGGGAATAAAGGAAGAGTTATTTTAACAGGATCAGTTTCTTGCGCCAGAGAGGGATCTGACTTGCTGCTGCTGCTGCCTCCTCTTTCCCAGCCACCTCCTCGGAGCTGAGGATCCCCTTTCTTTAGCAATTGCCAAAGATCTGAGGGGGAAAGTAAGGAAAGGAATTTATAAAGCAAACACAAACTGGGATTGAGCTGCATTTGAAGGGATGGAGGGAAACTGCAAGGAAAAAACAAAACCAACCTTGCAGCAGGGTTGGAATAATGGAAATTATCATCGAGCACCTGAATCACCCAGCATCCCACAGACCCTCCAAGTGGTACCACTGAATTTCCTCCTGTGTTACAGGAAAAGCTCCTGGGAAGAGTTTCTCAGGATGCATCACGATTCTTGTTCCAGAGGAATTAAGTTATTAAATATCTTTAGAGCTCTCTGAGTCTCTCTCCTGCCTCCACCCAGGTCTATGTATGTGTCACTGCAAACTGGCACTGTCACTCCTCAGATGGAAGGATTTCTCCTCTGAATTTTGTTTTTTGGGCCTAGGGAAGGAATTAGGGATAGAATTAAGAATCTGGGCCTGCCTGAGCATTCCAGTTCATCCCTGTCCTCCTTGACAAGGCCATGGGCAAAAATCTCTAATTCTTTCCTTTAAACACCCATGAAATCAGAGGGAACAATTCAAGGTTATTACAGAAACACAAAAAATAAAATTTGTACTTCAATTTTAGTGTTTGAGACCAGAGAGAGTGGGCTATTCCTGGGTGGGAATAGGGATTTGCTTCCCACAATGTTCTGGTCCAACTGGCGCCTCCTCAGAGCAGCTCCAACAAATCTCTCCATGGGTGCTGCACATGCTTTAATTAGATATTGAGTCACTGGCTGGAAATGAGGCCCCACATAAATCTGAGGTCAGCATCTCCCACCTGCTGTGCCTGAGCTGGCTGCTTCAGTGCAGGCAGAAGGTCTCTACCTGCCCCTGACCTCCCTCTAATTATTTGGAATCCATATTATGGACCTTGCTGCACAAGGCAGCCAATGCCAGGTGTTAAATTAATAAGCTGAACCAGGTTTTCTGATCAGTGCTCTGGGCTGTTTGCCATTCCCTTTTTCTCCTCAACATCTGACAAAATAACCCAGGGCTTTGGTCAAAAGTATTTTGTGATATTGATAGCACTTTGGAAGTGTTGGGTATTTTGCCTGCTGGGTAAGAAAGAGAAAAAATGGGGGAAAACTGATCAAGTCAGGGAAAAAAAGTAACCAGAAAGCTGATGTTGGGGGAGAACAGTGTGCAAAAGTGACCACAAACATCTACTGGAGGTGCAGTGCTGGTAATTTAGTGCTGATGAACTGAAAACACAAGGAGATAAAGTGCTGGAAAGATTTTAATCCATACTGGCACACATTCAGCCATGGGATGAGCAAGGACAACTCCCCAGCTCCTACCCATGATTCTGAATTAAAGCCTTATTTAACAGCAGGCTGAGGAACATCTCATCATTATGGCCAAAACAGCTAAATCCACATGTTGGAGGTTAAAATTAAAAATTAACAGGTTGGTAACAGGTAAAAATTAACAGGCTGGGGGAGGGAATATCAGTGTGGGACAGGGATTCTGCAGAGTGGCTGGTTAGAAGTGAACCTGTCACCTGAGACTGCCACCAGGGAAATCCCTGACACGGGCATTCATTTGCTTGTGGAGTACTTTTCCTAATAGAAGAGGCAGCAACACATCAATAAGGCATCCAAGAGGGGGCTGGAAAACATCCTGGAGGAGGTGCCTGGAAAAACACAGAGGGAGTGACTTGGGATGTAGGTCCCAGGTTCAGATTTTTGGGGTGAATAACTAAAGAGGGGCCCAAGAAGCTGCTACAGGCAGAGCTGTTGGGCTGATCCTGCTATGTCACTGATTTGCTGATTTTGGGGAGAGATTTTATGGCTGTGTTTGGGGTTGGAAGGCTCTGGTGTGTTCAGTGTGGGTTTTGGAATGGTTTGGCCACCTCTTCCCTACGGAGGAAGATTCTATCTCTCTCACCCTGCAGGGTCTCCCATGGGGACTTTCCTTTTGGCCTCAATGATCCTTGAGGGTCCCTTCCAGCTCAGGATATTTTATGATTTTATGGTTTTTTGCTGCTTCTGGCAGCAACGGTTCAAGGTTGAACAATTCGAGGCAGAGCATCCTCCTCGTGCACCTTATCCTCTGCTGCGCACAGATTTTTGGCATCAGGACAGGAGGTAGAGGACAAAAATAATTCTCATCCCCCACCTTGAGAAAGTAATAGTTGATTGGTGTCCCTAAAGTTCACGGATATTTCTGTTTCTTACATTCAGCACCCTCCTTTTGGTCACTGTGCCTGCTGCAAATGAGTTAAAAGGAAAAACACAGAGGAGAAGGTTCCCATGCCTATATAAAAGGCAGAAGGGAATAAAGCAGATCTTCTNAAATGAGTTAAAAGGAAAAACACAAAGATAACAGAATTTCTGCTGGAATGGACAGAGGAGAAGGTTCCCATACCTATATAAAAGGCAGAAGGGAATAAAGCAGATCTTCTGTCTCTTCATCCATCCATCCATCCATCCCTCATCCATCCTTCCATCCATCCATGCCTCATCCATCCATCCATCCATCCATCCATCCATCCCTCCCTCTACCATCACACATGTGTAACAGTCCTGATTGCAGGAGACATCTCTCTCCAGGTCTCTCTCCACTCCTCCCCATCAGAACAGAAATCCATTCAGAACACAGAGAGAGTTATTGGTGTTGTATGGATGCTCCAATAGATTTTTTTTATTGCACTTTCCATGAAGTTTGCAAACCCCCAGCCATCCCAAGGCTGCGTTTGCTTCATCAATTCTTGTGACTGCTTAATGCTGAGGCCGTGGAGTTTGGCAGCCTCCATTAGGAATGGTTTTCCCCATGATATTAACAGGCAGTGAAGCTTTGTGCTGATGGATAAAGCCCCGTGTTAAACCTGATTGGAATCAATCAGAGTAATTGTCTGGATGTTTGCTGGTTAATAGGAAACGTCCTGCATATTATTGGCTGCTTTATACAGCACGAGGATTAACTTCTGCTGCCTTTCATGGCTCACATCCTCTCCCCAGCTGCTGGGGGAGGTGATGGAGCTGTTGGGAGGCTCATGGAGCTTGGGCAGAGCCCTGCAGCTCGTATTTGTCCTAGTGATTATTCTGCTTTTCTGTCTGTGGGCAAAGGGCAAGTGTCAGCCTGTTCCTGGAGTGACCCAAGCCCAGGGCAGGGCTTGGGGAGGCAGCAGGAAGCAGAAAGCAGGAGCAAGAGTGGAGCGGAAGGTCTCTGAGCCTCATGTGTGCCTCAGACCCACACACTGGCCATTAAACCCAGCCCTGAACCCATCCAGGCCAGCCTGGTGTTCCCAGAGGTGTTTTTGGGAGGAAACACCCACCAGGAGCCTGCTATCCCTTGGGATCAGGGTGCAGAGGCAGCCTGGGAGGACTGAATGTGAGCAGGCACAGTCTGATCCAGCCAGGAACCACCACAACCACCCTGAAACAGGCTTCAGAGGCAACCAACACTGTGAGATGTCACTCACAGCCCAGCAGGACCCAGGCATCCTCTGCCTGGTGAGACACTCTGTGATCAGACACTCTGGAGCTCAGCTAAACCCTCTGTGGCTGCAGGACCACAGCACCTGGCATGGTTACAACATAAACTGGGAGCAGCTTTGTTTTCCAGTGTCCTTTTCTTCTGGGAGAGGCTTAAAGCACATTAAAGCTTCCTCATGGAAGCATCTTCCCAGTCTCCTGGTGGCTGTGGGTGCAGCATCCTCTGACCTGCATCTGAACCCCTCAAATTCTGCTGAGGGTGTTCTTGGAGAGGGGCAGTGACCCAGCAAGGGCTCAGCTGGCCTCTGGATGTGAGGACCCAGCTTTCTCCCTGCCACAAGGATTGGGCTTTTTTCTCCCCTCTGTTTTGGAGAATTTATCATTATTAGGGTTGGTAAATCCCCACAAATCACTTGCATTTCGTGACTAAGGGGCTGACTCTTGCCTGAGGTCTGAAGTAGTACCTTGAATTTCAATTCAGTGCTAGAAACTTCTGAATCCCTGGAAAGAGATCTGTCTTGCCAAAGAGCAGCATTTGGCCAGAAGAGGCCAGTTCCCCTCAATGACCAGAGCCCTGGGCACCACCTGAAGTGCAGCAGGCTGGGATCCGAGTGAAAGAGCTTCCTGAGCACTCCTTTCTTTCCCTCAGTGAGTAGAATACTATTAACCTTTAAGGCAAAATTGTATTTTGTGCCTCTGGGAAGCAGTAACATTTCACAGGGCTGCACTGGGGAATCAGGTAAACAATTGTTAACTCTCTCCAGCCCCATTTCGAGGCCGTCTCGGGGCAGCTCCTGTGTGCAAACCCAGCCAGGCTGAGAAGGTCTCTGAGCTCAGGAACACCTGAAATGGAAGGGTCAGCTGGAGATCCTCTGCACCTGACTCACCCTGATGTCCCAATTTCGTGTGGCTGTTCAGTTGAACCCACAGTCCTGGCACAGAATCAGAAAATCCCAGAATGGTTTGGGGTGGAAGAGACCTCGAAGATCATCCAGTTCCTGCCCTGTGCCTGTACCTCCCACCAGACCAGGTTGTGACCAAAAGCTCTGCATTGCTGTTTTGCCATTTCTGAGGTGCACACAGATTTTGAGAAGGAGGTCTGGCTGTCCATGGCTGAGGATGTGGGTTTTGGGAGTCAGGTCATGAGAAACCGTTTATGAACCTGTGCTGTGATATCTCTGACAACAGGGGACAAATCTGCTGTTTGTGTCACTGCTGTTAAATAAAGCCATGCTGGCTTTGAATTAAATATCCAACTGTGGTTAGAAGCTGCTTCACCCAACAGCTTTGACAATCCAGAGGCTTTGACCAAGTCCTGTCCTGCCCTTGGACAGTCTTTGGGATCCCAGTCCACCAAAGCCACACGGACATTTTGCTATCAGGGTGGAACAGGCTGTGAACTCCACCAAGCCTTAGTGTGCTTTGCACAAGAGCTTCTAAACCTGCTGGATACTGGGATCCATTCCTGTGGGGAAGAATGAAAAAAAAAAACAAAACAAAACCAACCAAACCCAAAGAGAATTAAAAAGTGAAGCCTTTCCCTTGGAGCCAGTGCTCCCCACTGGACCTACCCAACACCAGGCATTGCAGGTTGGGCAGCCAGGGGTAGTGAGGGGGCTCTGAGCTGCTCCAGCCTTGGCAGGAGCCACAATCCCAGGACAAAGTCAACACCTTGGGTGGAAAATTAAATCAGTGAAGCAGCAGGAGCCAGAAAGCAAACGACGCACCGGCAGCAGAGCCAAATTGAAATGTGTTTGCTGGGGATTGTCCATCGGCTCGGGGAGTTATTATTTCCATTTCTCTAGTTATGAATTAATTTCTAGAGGACTTAATCATCCTCTCCCTTTTCTCCTTCCACAACCCCCTCTTCCCTTCTCCTTCTAATTTTCCACTTGACTGGGGATCCTCCGACAGTGAAAATTCAGGCTTAGAGGAGGTCCACGCAAGCTGCTCCATTAGGCTGGATAATCTCGTTGGAACCAGTGGCTTGAATAATAACACCTTCACCTCCTGCACAGCACCTGATTCCAATGGCACTTAACACCCTGGGCTGGAGGGATGGATAACAGGAGAAGCGGAAGGGCCAGGGGTAGGGCAGAGCCTGCCCCGAGCACCCTTTGTCCCCTGGATCTGCCAATCTACCAAGGATAGCTCTGCAGTCTGGGATAAAAGACTTCTGCACAGAATCATTGTATTGGAAAGACCTCAAAGATATCAGACTCAAACTTTGACTTAAACCCCTCCTGCCCACTAAACCATAGAGCCAAGTGCCACATCCACTTGTATTTTTTTTGAACATTTCCAAGGATGGTGACTCCACCACTTTCTTGGGAAGCCTATTCTAATGCTTGACCACTCTTTCAATGAAGAAACTTTTCCTAATATTCAACCTGAACCTCCTCTGGCACAACTTGAGGCCATTTCCTCTACTCCTGTTGCTTATTACCTGGAAAGAGAGAGTGAAAACCAGGAGATGCAACTAAGAACCTGAGTTCTGTCACCAACCCATAAGATGGACAGTTAGAATCCAGGATTCTGGATTGGATGTTGATCCTGAAGGACTTCAAGCAGGACATTTTTGCCCTTCAAGTGCAGAGTTGGACTCCTGTCCATCACAAATTATCAATGTTGGGGGAAGATGTCTTGTATAAGCGGATGAGGGAAAACATCGTGAAACTGCATTGAATTCCTACCTCCTTCAGCATTCCCAGCCTTTTCCAACCACTTGAATTCCTCCCTCAGAATTCCCAGCCTTTTCCAACCACCTACCCACACTGGATCCCTCCTATCACAGCCTGTGTTGTGGCACTGCCTCAGCCAGAAGGAAAAACCTCTTCCCACGGTCAATCCCATCACATCCCCCAGTGCTGCCTGCCTGGCTCACCCAGCATTCCCGGAGAACAGCACCATACAAATGTCCAGAAATTTTGTGCTTCTAAAGGGCAGGGAACTAGGAAATGAGCCTGGGGGATGGACAGACACCTGGAGTGTGTAATGGATGGCTCCATCGCTGTGCACCCGACAGCCCAGCCTGCTGGAGGTCACCCACAGCACCAGGGCCATTCCTCAGTGCTTAACCCACCCCCTCCAGCCATGCACAGATGGGGGGAAACCCATCCATCACCTGCTGACAGAGTTTTCCTTGCAGCTGGCGCGTGANAGAGTTTTCCTTGCAGCTGGAGCGTGAGCTGGGGTTCCTGGGGTAGCCTCGGGTCAAGGAGTGCTTCCCACAGCCTCACAGGCTGTGCCAGACCTAATTGGTTCAGGAGAGTTACTCCTAAAATAATTAAAATAAAAATAAAAATTAAAAATTATTAATAATAATAACTATAATGATAATTCCTTTTGGCTGTATGTTTAAACTACCAGAGGGATGAAGCCAGGATTGTTTTCAGGGTGTTTTGGAGCCAAGTCATTCTGTTTCTTATGGCTGGGCTCTGGCTGGATCCTCCCTCCTCTCCAAACTTCTCTGCTCAAAAGGAGGCTTAGGAAGAGAGAAATTCACCTTGTTCCCTGACTTTTTGGCTGGAGTAGGCTTGGGCAGAGTGAGGCAGTGAGACTAAAATTAAAATCCTTCTTGCTCTATTTTTTCCACTTATTATTCTGTCCCTCAAATTCCCTTTCCTAGAAGGAGCTGAGCTGTGAAAGGCAGAATTTTTTTTGTTGTTTTTGTCAAGAGTTGGGGTGAAATGCTGCTTTAAGTAGCTGGGAATCTCCAGCTCTGATCCAAAGGCTGTGCATTGGTCATGTGAGGGTCTGAAAACTGCCATGGAAACACAGCTTCTCCTTCATTTCTGATCTCTGTTCACTTGTTGAAGGCTGTGCATCCAGCTCAGCCCAGGCTTCTTCCTTGCTCCAAGGAAACAAATAGCTTAGGGATGGATCCAGAGCTTCAGGCATGGTCTGAGTGGGGTTGGTGGAGATGCACGGAGATGCCTTTTACAGACAGCAAATCCCATCCCACAGATTCCACACCCCACAAGCTGGGCTGAGAGGTTCCTTGGCTTATTTTTCCCAATTCCCTGCAATCTCCTCTGCTACCAGAGCCATGGAACTGCTGGAGAGACACTCATGCCAGGTCTGTGTGGTAATAGGGATTTGATGCAACTCCCTCTGTGCCATCCTGTGTTTTTTTCTGGCTGCTGATTGCAGGAATTTTGCTTTTTTACTGCAAAAAAGTCTGGGCCCAGAGGGAGGGATTGTCTCTGCCAGGAGCAAATACTGGAGTTACAGCACCCATCACTGTAGGCTCTGCTGCTGGGGGACGTGGGCAGAGGGATGGATGGATGGATGGATGGATGGATGGATGGATGGATGGATGGATGGATGGAGGGATGGATGATGGATGGATGA
>VXBB01007127.1:145143-161514 GCA_013399915.1 Illadopsis cleaveri | reverse complement strand
AACACGTGACAACACGTGACATGTTCTGCCCATTGTGCTCCATTCTACTTTACGGGAGAATAAGGACGGAAGGGAACATTTGCAGTTGGTTTCTCAAGCGCACGCTTCCGTATCTGTCCTCCCCATACCGTGTGAGCCGCAGGTGCCGGGTTCGGTGCTGCTCTAGACACAGACGATGATACCCCGCTGTAGCTGGGCGTTCTGTGGTGCCCCGAAAGGCCGGCGGATCCGGTTTTTGCAGCAGTCTTTGAACGAGGAAGGGAATTACTCGTGTGTGTTAAGGGATCCTTCTTTTTGGGAACTGCTCCACTTTCTATAAAGAAAATCGGTGTCATAAGAACGTTTGCAGCAGTCGTACTTCTACCATCAACTGCAACTAGAAGACAGAACTGCTGAAACATTAATACCACATTATAGAAAAGTAATGCACATTTCTAAAGAGGTTTCGTGGCTTTAAGGGGATATTGACTGCTACTTTCACCTACAGTTAAAATTCTAACTTTAGGAGCTCTCAAAATGAACCCTAGTTAGCCACCTTAAAAAAGACAGATATAACTTAGTCCTGTAACCAAGGGAAGAACATCATCTATTCCTTAGGATGCAAAGTCTTCTGGCTTGTGTTCTGCTGTCTTCTTTCCCAAGAACTCTTAAAAATAATCATTACAATAACCCCCAAATTTCAGGCCTGTAGATTCAGGGTATTGATTCTTTAAGTGATGTTAGCAGGCTAGTTAATTGGATGTCAGCTAACATTATCTAGGCACCTTCCACAAAGAAGCTTCACCAAAGCATTTTAATCTGGAAAAACTACAGTAGTAGTTATACTTGCAAGGGACTGTCAGGTGTTTTTTTTTCAACTTGCTTTCACTTTAGGAATCTTGAGGTATAAGTAAATTCTCAATGGACAACTCTGAAGAAGCTTACCTTCCTGCATTAAAAATTAAGTCTTCAAATATATTTAAACATCACCAGACATTCCACTCACACTACTTAATCACCTCCATGATGAAGCAGGAAAGTCTCAAATTAGGTGACAGATAAACTCGAAATACTGGCCACAGGTCATCAGACTACAAAAAGTCATTTTGCTCCAGAGTAAACAAAATAGCACTTCATGTCTACGTTCTCTGTATGGGATACACAATAAAATAAAGTTCCTTGGCACAAAAATGGCAAGCGTAAAACGTCAAATCAGAGATTAAGAGGTAAGAAGGTGATACAGCAAGCAGGCAGGTTGGTCAGGCTAGTTAATGATTATTAGGGCATAGCTTTAGATTAAGGTATTTTTGTGGTGGGAATACACTACTGGAAACTTAGTACAGTACTGTTGTCTGAGATGAAAACTATAAATACTGTCTTATTTTATATCCTTTTAAAAGGATTAAGGAGTCTTTTGATTAGGTAAGAGAAATAGGGCATCAGAGGTAAGAAAGGTCAAAACAGATTTCAGCTACAAGTGTCTTCACTAGGATTGTAGAAACTTGCAACTCAATTTGACCTGCTAGTCTTAAGGAACAGGCCAAAGAACTCTGATTCTTAAGGAAATTAGTGACTCTACGAAAGATTTTTAACTTATAACATTGCAGTCCAATGAAAAATACTTTAAGTAAAAAGCCTCATAATTTTAAATGTTGTGTTTAAATAACTCAAAGAATACTTCAGTCAAATAGTATTATGGAAGGATCAATTAATTACTACTATGTTCTCAGCCTCCTTTAACATACTACCAGGATCAAATCTTTACACAGCCTGCAGGTATCCTTAACAATTCAGTGAAAAAGTTTCTAAAGGCCTTCTTCAGTCACAAATCTACGCCTTTTCAGAGCTACAGAAATTCTGCAGGGGTCACAATAAACAATGGAGATATATCAATATGCAATAAACAAGGCAATTTGAAGAATATAACTAAGTACCTTTACCTGTAATATGTTTTTTGTTAAAAGCAAATGAACAAACAAAAAACAAAACAAGAAAAACCCCCAAAACTGGCTACTGACTAAACCATAAACAGCTCCAGAGCTGGATACATTTACTTAGTCATTCCTGCACAGGAATTTCCAAGTCAAAAACTCTTTAAAATTAGGCATACTTAGTAACTTTCAAGTTCAGAAAGCAGTATATGAATCTATTAACACATCTGGCTACTCAGCACTTTGACTTGTCCAATTTAATCAAAAGGTGGCACTCAGTTTGGTTGGGTTTTTTTAGCCCGCCTCAACCTCATTTGCACAGCTGGCTTGAAGTCAACATGGGAAGGCTTCAAAAACCTAAATTAGTTTTTCTCCATGTCCTTCACCCTAACTTGCTGCTCCATTATCTCACTCTCCCAGAACTACTCCCACACATTGAGAACGATACACAGATAACTTCCATTTTGAGGGTCATAAAATTGCACAGGTAAGGAGTATTTCAGGAAGCTGGAAACAGAAGGGAGGAAAGAAGGGAAAAGAGACAAGGTTTAATACCAATTATGATCTACTCTAACTGCACCTCCAGGACTCAGGACCAGTAAGTTCACATGTTTTGTTGTCAGTCCTGATGGGTAGCACAAAGAAGCACTGATGAACAGTTCCTGAACGTAGTTGTTTGTTGAATGTCAATTCCAGAGGGAAGCTTCATTTTATATACAAATTTTCATTGAAGTAACAAATAAAAATGTTACCAAATTGTTCAGAATTACAGTTTATCTAAAGTTATCTACTTCTAAAGCATGAGGTGTTTAAGTGAAGACCACAAGTCAGACAGCTCACTGTTCCATTACGCAAGATACGTATTTTGCAGTAACAAATGCAAAACCCCCAAACACATTTCTTACTCATTCTTATTTGTTGTCTACTGAAAGACTGGAAACACACAGCAAGTGACTTTAATGCCTTCAAATATCTCCAGCAGTCTTTTGCCAAATGTTTCACTGTTCTGTTTAAAACAAAAAGGAAGTACCTAAAGCATGTTCCAAACACAAAGAGACACCATGGAATTTTTTCAAATGTATCTGAAACACTGAACAGTTCAACTGTCTACTTCATATATACTTACAGGATAGCAATAGATGCTTAATCAGTTTGATTTTACTCTCTAATTCTGGACAGAATCATTTCCTTTATAGCTCCAGGCTAACGCCACTGGATTACACAGACATAAATAGCTGTCTGGTCCTGAAAGCATCCCTGCAATTTTAATCTGCCATCCAAATACACACACAACACAAATTACAAACAGGCAAGTAGCAAAATTTTGTCTGGAGTTTTCTATTGGTTAAATTGTGATAAGCTGCAGACACAGGTGCCCAATTTCAGACTCCCTTACAGAGAGAAATATTAAAAGTTTATATAATATAATATAGATACTTATTACACTGGTTTTAAAGATAAAGTACAAATATGTTTAAACAAATCTAAGTGAAGCTTGATTATATTAAATACCTGGAAATGCAAAAACAATCTTAAAATTATGCAGCTGTAGTTCACTTATTAAATATAACAACATCCTTTATATTTCTAAAAAGCAAACCCATTATATTTTCTTTTCTGCATTTAAACCAGATTAAAGCACATGTCAATAAACAAGCTTCTACTAGTCTCTAACTTCTTAAGCATCCAAAAGAAAGTTTAAATGCAAATTAACAGCAGCGATTCCAGTGCTGCAGAACAATTTCCAGCCTTTAGTTGTGACATCTGAAAAATCATCAGGGAATATTCCTCAGAAATTCCCTATATATGCCTACTGACAAGTAATGTAAAGGGACTAAAACAAGTTATTGTACATGGTCCATGGACACCAAGTTGGAAGAAAAATCCACCAGTCTAGAATTACCCATAACTTTATGTATGTAGTTTCTGAATGGACAGAGCCACATCAGTCAAAGATCTGCTTTTGTCAAATTCTACAGTTAAAAACAATTTTATTGCTACTTGCTCTTCTACTCAGGGAACTCCTTCGAAAACTTTCAGTATTAAAAATACAACTTTTGCACCATGACAAACATTGCCAATATATGTCTATTAATAAAGACAAGCCAGCAACTCCTTCCACGTGAAAACTGAGATAAAATACTAGCTAGCTGCACAATACTCATGTTGAGGTAATAGCAATGTAATGGTTTTTCTGGCCATTCATCATGCTGAGATTTACATGTAAAATGGTATATACTGGCATTACTGTAATACTCTAAGTATTGTATGACTAGTAAATGAGTTCATAAAACTCAAACTGCCTTTGGCAAGACTGGCATAATCTCCTTCCCTAGCTTGTTTAAAAAAAAGAAAACAACAATCCACAATGCAAAGGAAAACAAGGACATTTGAGGGGAAAAATACAGCTAAATTGTTTTACATCTAATTTTAGACTGCTATGAGAAGAAGAATGATGAATATTAAATTAATATTATTTCCAAGTAAAGGTTTGGGTCAAGGCTACTTGTTATTACTCTTTAGACAAGTTACTGCATAGCCCTCTGCAACTGAAGGGCAGGTGATAGTACTGCTATGAGGTCTTGAAAAACCTCTGTATAAATCTGGAAGATAAACTTTCAAGAAAAAATCTCTAGCTACTAATGTAAGTTTGGAAACCACAAATGCTGAAGACAGATAGGTAATCATTTGTGTTAGACTCAAGTAAATTGGTCAGTAAGGCTGACACAAATTGTATCTTGAGAGAACAAACAATCTCAAATCAGTAACACTTCGGAAATATAAAAAATGTGCAACACAGCTGTGAGAATAGAATCTTACACAAAATTATGAAGCAAAAACATCTGTGAAGACTTTGCTTTCTTTTATTTGCCTTTAAAGGCCAATGTAATTTTAGACCAAATGATGGGCAAAAAGACACTTATTTTATGTTAAAACTAAGAATGACCATGTTTCATGTGTCACAATATTCTGAACTTTTTAAAAGCCCAATCTGATTAGTCAACAGGGCAGGTAACACTTTCCACAAACAGAAAATTAAGCTTATGCCAGAGCCCTGTGGCTCAATACCTGTGAAATATCTCTACCTTCTCAGGTAGAGACAACAGTCCTCTTATCTGAAGTAGCCTGCAAACTGATTTTGTAGTTTTTTAAGAAATTCTGTCATCTACTTTGTGTTTTTAAATTATTAGAGCTGTCCATATGAAAATACTGTTTTACACATATAAAGGAAGAACACCAGCAAGATAATTAACAGATTGAAGCATAACCACCTTTTTACACCGCTTTTAAGAAAAAAGTGTATTACTCGTATGTTCTTACAAAAATACTCCATTGCCCCACACCCCAAAAAGATAGAAAAAGCAAGCACAAGGGCATAGGCACCAGCCATTTAGGAAATCCAGGTTCCTGTTAATAGCCTGAATTTCATGGTACTGTATCAGGGATCCCACAGCTGCAAACACTCAGTACTGTGGGTAATCCTCAGACTTCCACAACTTTACACCTTGTTTATGGACAAAAAAGTTTATTTTTGCTATTTTAGTAAGTTTGAGTCAGTCTTCTGGGAAAGCATTAAAACGACATTCTTTGACAAAAAATGCAAGAGGTGCTGTCATTCCCCCCTCATTTCAATTGCATATCACTTTCTTGATGTAAAAATCCCCTGAAATTTCAAGTTGTTTAATGCATATTCAAAATATCATAAAGGAAGAGCTAATTAATGTAGGCTCTATATTACACAACATATAACCTATATATCCAATACTGACACTTTCTAAACCAGGTTTAATGGAATTCCTTGAAGAATATTACATGAGAAGTATTTTCTAAAATGTTGCCTTAGTAAATGGTTTGAATTCTAGGACAGTCATTTTAAGAGAAAAATGAATACTACAAAATAAAGCAGTGTTGTCAAAGGCATGGAAAGGATGGAATGTATTTTATACAAAGCCTCTAAAAACAGAAACATAGATCATTTTATTTTAAAGCCGGTGGGGCCAGAATATAGCATTGTATTATGTTGCCTTGCAATACACCAGGAAGTGAGAGACATCCCCTCAATAGGTGCTGGTAAAACCAAACCCACCTGACTGGAGATGTCCATTGCGGCATGCCAGGTTAGTACTGTCATTATAGACCTCCATTTGCGGCTTGGAAATTTGCAAAACTGCCTGCAGCTTCTCTACATAGTAGAACAGAGGGGGAGGGAGGAAAAAGGACAAAATAAACAAACAAAAACCAAAAACGAACCAAGAAAATTTATGTATGTTGAACACAGAAACGTCAAGTTCGGCTTTGTTATAGTTAAAGATAAAAGGAATATTTCTACCTGTTCTACACATTCAGTAAATGTGTAAGAAAATTCTGTTAGTATGAGCATGACTGAAAACAGCTTTAAAACTCACTCTTTATGGCTGAGTTAATTACAACGATATTTCCAGTCTAATGATTGCAGTGACTTCTCAAAAACAATGTCAGGATTAACTCAATTTAATTTAATAAATATTTATGTTGATAACACATTTCTGAAAGTCCTCCTCAAGGTGTTACTTTTGACCAGGTGCAAGGAGTCCTCACTTCTCTGCATAATAAATGTTCTACTTAAGTAGTAACAACCAGTTAACATTTTGCAGAAAACTTCAAACTTCAAGCAGAACACCATAGACACATTACAACTATGTCTTTTGAGATCTCTATTTAGATATTTCATTGCCTTGAAATTAAGTCAATAAAATTATCATGTAAATTGTGTTCTTTAGGAAGATTAACTTCAGAAACACCTGAATACACTATTTATAAAGCTGAAGATTAAGGAGAAAGAAATTAAGTAATGAGAAGTAATGAAAAACAGCCAACCCATAAGTCAAAGAGGCGTAAGGCTGCAAACACAGAAGAAAAGTTAAGGACTATTTGTTCTCTGCAGCTCAGCTACGACTCCTCTTTTCCCACTGCAGTTAAAAGCCTCTAGACCACACTTCTGGGGCCCTTTACTGCCTCTCCCACCTTTATTTCACACACACCCCTCTTGTTTTAAAAACCAACCAAACCACAGTCTGTGAGGATGCAAGGCATACACTGTTAAGCTCTCTCATTCCCTCTCTTTTTGCCTTTCTGCTCACCCCTTCTGCCCACTCTTGATAACATGAGAAGCTGCAAGAAAAGAGATGCCAAATAGAGAAGTAATGTCCTCTGGTAATAAGAAAGCATATATTGCAAAAGCAGACAAATTCTATTGAAAATGTACACAATTAAGATCATGAATGACTTCTTCCTCCTGCCTGGAGGAAGAAATGCCATTCAGAGCCTGCAGATGGTACAACCAACAAGCATGAGCACTTCTTTCCTTAGGCCTCTTTACCTGTTACAGATCTTTCTCTAATCTTTCTGCTTCATTCCTTTCTTCTTCTTCCTGCTCCTGATCATTCACTGCTTAGCTCTCCTGAATAGTATCTTTATACTCATAGTTAAAGTGATGGCTTAATAACATTTAGGTTGAACAAGATGTGGTTTAGAATGAAAACTTGGTAGTCACAGGCAAATATGAAAAGCTGAAGTTCAAGATTAGTACATGTACACAAGGTTTACTTCATCTTAAATGGAAAGCTTTGAAAAGTCAGACTAAAACAACAACAAAAAAAGAGTCAGTCACACAAGAACAGCCTACAACCAACCACAAGTTCTGCAACTTCTAAAAAATTACCCTCGTAAGCTTTCCTCTCCAGAAGGGAAGGAAAGTCCTCTTAGTAGAACTGACTGCAGAGAGTGTACTACTTCAGTGGACACAGCACTACCAAAGGAGGCAGCAGAATGCTCTACTCCCTGCTCAGTGCATGAGATAGACTTAATAGACTTTTAAGATATTAGATAATCAGCTGAGTTTTGGAGAACATTTCAGAGCTTAACAAAAAAAGACTTTCTAGTGAACATCACATAATAACATCAATTGGTTTGTGCAGGAATTCAGTAAATGCTATTTGCTTCAATGCTACAATTTGACACTGGGTACTACAATTATCAATGCTTAGCTAGTTTCACATACTCAGGAACTCCAGAGCTCCAACCAAAGAAAAAGGCAAAAACAATCCAACTGTTGTCTAGTTTCAATTCAGAGTCCTCTCATCACATTACCTATTAACATGTTATTTTAGTATTGCACGTAAAAATTCAGAAAACAAGTATATCACCTTACTTTAGGGACAGTATAGCTGTAGGATCCTCTGGAATATCAACAATAAATTAAATTGAGCTTTTAAATATTATTCCAGGGAATTACAGGATAATATCATCTTCCATTTAAATGCTTTCTCCCTATTTTTCCAGACAGTGACAAAGTTTACAGATTCTTATTCATTATTTCACTTTGATGATACAATGCTGACATAAACCTACGAAAAAAAAAAGTACTGCAGCCACGGTCTTGTTTAGGCAACACCAGAGCTTGAGTTCAAGGAAACTAATTTCTACTAAAAACATGCTACCCTGTAACATAAGCCTGAAGCAAAAAACACCATCTCCTCCAAGAAAATTAAATACTCCAAAAGGTGTCCATTGAAGACTGTATCTATACAGGCAGAATAGAGGCATATTAATACCCTCCAAAGAGGATACTGATGACAGATACTTGAATTATGTGTCACATACACCCTTCAACCAAAATACTGAAGCTACACTAAATACACAGGAAGGCATTTGTGACAGAAATCTGCGCCCCTACAGAAAGCCTCTCTGAAATGAGAGAACACAGATAGGTAAAACACACAGACAGCATTAGAACTGAATAGTGTTGCACTGGCCATTATAGCCATCTATCTTTAGGAACAACAAGCTGCCAAATTCTGCGTATCGACCACAGAAAACAAATACCCTCCTGTCATTCTAAATACATCAAATTTAATGACTCCAACATGGGTGATCAGTCATCCAGCAGAGACCAGGTGTGTGAAGACCATCGAAGCAAGGTTTAACCGCACAACAAACGCACCCTAAACCATGTCAAAAATGGGGGGCCACCACCAAATCAAATGGAAGGACTTTCAAGTCCCCTGACAGCCAGCACAACCCAGTATTGTCAATGGACTGTCAAAGCGATCAAGTCCCCTTGAGGTGACCTGAAATACACCAGCAGTCACTTCAGCTTTTAGACTATGTCACAGTACAGCTTTAAACAGAGTAAGAAAAATAATTTAGACTCAGGATGAAAACAGGGCTGAAAGTAGAAAACCCATCATCCACGATGGGTAGCTCCATCCTCTTCCAACATTAAAAGGCATCAATGGTGTGATGACAGTGGTAACACGTGGGTGTGATCAGACATCACACTCTCACCAGAGGTGTCAAACACCCCCATCAGTGGGGTCATGCAACTTAAGCTTACACTGATGTACCAACACTTAAGAAAAACCAAGAAAAACAACACTGAGCACTTTCAAGGGACCATTGTAATCAGCATGATTCAGTTTTTGCTTTCTAGGTACTACCAATGTAACCTGCTTGAATGGATGGCATTTGAGTTAGGCAGTCTGCAATCACACCTCCATCTAGCAAGCAGGATGAACTATTTGGTATTATTGTCTGGTTTGTTTTATCCTTTCAGCTAATGCAATAGAGGATTTGCCTTTTCTGACTTAAAGGGAGAAATTCCACAAAGCTAGCAGACAACACTCTTATGAGTTCAATTCATAGGAAAAATCACATCATTAAACTGTAATAGCTTCAAGAGCCTCATGCTTAATTCAACCACAAAAGGATCTTTACACCACATGAAAACTTCCAAATATCTGTTACTATAAGTAACAGGCTAAAAGTGTGTTTATAATGGCACGTGGAATTCAACTCTAGATAACCTTAAATTTCTACAAAATCCATGTAAAATGACAGCAAAAATAATTTAAAAAGATGCCGTCAATACTTCAAAGTTGGTTAGATGGCATAAAAATATTACTCAAATAGAACCCTAATGATCAAACTTGTAGGTATTTTAAAGCCATTGAAATATCTCTCCAAACCACATCTTTTGTCTTCCTAAAGGGCACATGACTTCACTTGCTCAATTTTATCCAAATTTTGCTTTTAGGTACATTGTATGAAGCACACTATTCTATCCATTTACCTTTCAATCTGCACTCCGAATGAAGCAAATACCATGTGCAAATACCAATGAAGCAAATAGCATGTGGTCACACACTTTGGTAGTAGACAGGAATATACTTCAACTTGAGGGGTTTTTGTGAATTTTACCCATTGTTTCTTTTCAATCAGATCACAGCAAGTAAGCAACTTATCAACATTGCAAGCGCTACTAAAGTAATACAGGCAAGGATGAAGCACTACCCACAATACAAACACTGTTTCTTCAAGCTTTGAGGAACAGCAAATCTTTTTCTAGAAAGAAATTCTAATTACTTGCCATCAGGATGTGTGCAACAAGCCATACCTTATGAAAGACTATTAGCATGCAATCACTTTCACTCCATCGTTCCCTAGTTCATATTACCTCTAGGAGTCAGCCTTTAACTCTAGTAAGTGGAAAATATCTTTCCCCTATATTCTAAAACTGTATCAAGAAACAACCATATTAAAGCATAGAAGACAGATGCCTCTTTCACCTCCTGTCCCCTTCAATTTTTTTCAAAAAAGACTAAAGACATTAGGAACTCAAGGGAAACAAAAAGGAGTCATTTCCTTGGGGCTGTCACAACTTCCCTGTCCATGACCAGTTAGGACCACAGAACCACAAAATGTAAGAGGAGAAAAGAGCCCAAGTTTTCCCATCTGCTCTATGTGCTCCTAAAAGAATGAGTTAGTAGAACTCCATACAAGAGAGGGTAAGATTAAAGCTGAGATATGCAAGTTAAAATCAAGTACTTTTGTTAGTGTATCCTTAAAGAGCAATTAAAAAACAAATCCTTATTCTAATTTTACTGACTGAACTGAAAGCATTTTCAAAGTTTTAAATTTAGAGGATGCACTACACAGAGCCATAGGTCTGTTGTTTGATGGGAGGATCTTTACTCTGTTAAGAGTTTATATGCAACACTTAATTTTAATAAAGCTAAAGCTATACAACACTATGCTACTGAAAAAAATGACCTTACCTTCTAATTTTAAAATAGAACACTACTAGAAAAGAATCAAGAAAATTAGAATTTCACAACCTTATGGTCTACATGATGTTGAAGAATTATTATTATCATCATCACCATTATTATCTACCAATAATAAGGAAAATTCTTAATAAAAGTGACAGCAAAATCATCAGAATATGAAGTAGTTACAGGAAGCACACTTGACACTCACGATCAGCAATATATCATGAACTTCACTATAGCAGTAACAGAAAAATCCTAAACAAACTCCATCAGGAGTTAATCAAGACTTCCTTCTTTTATGAGTCAAGTGTACTAGGATATAAAGACTTCTCAGTTACTTTTATACCTCAAAGTGGGTCATGAAATTCCATTTTCGAAATCCATCAACAGCACTTACTCTCAAGTAAAAATTAAACTAAAGAGATCCTACAAAGATAATGACTCCTTCACATTAAAAATCAAAGTAGTATTTTAGTAGAATACATCAAATGAAGTTGTGCAAATAATTACAAACTTTCCAAAGTCATGAATTGTAACTGGTACCTAAAAGCTGCAACCGATCCTTGGCCATTGCCAAATTTGTCATCATTTTAGATTGGAGACGTCGAGCCCGTTCACAATGATCACCTTACAAAGAAAAATCCATGTTAAAACACAATTTAGCAAATTAACTTTAAGTGCTAAAATATTGATACCCAGCCTTCCCTCCTCCTCCCACCTCTTATCTATCCCCTCCACTATGGAACTTCATTACAAAACTAAGGAGAAAAAACTCTAAAGCTTCCTATTTAATCAAGAATTTAAAGTTAGTTGACACTATCTGCTTTACAATAGTGCTTATAGAGTGATGGGAGCCCAAACACTGCTTTGCATGTTGTCTAACATTTCATGCTGATCTAATGTCTTGCATCTCTGAGAACAGAAATCAAATAAAAAAAGATTTTTAAAAAGCTTGAAAAGTGACTGAGGGGCAAGTACAAATTGAAAGAATTCATTTTGACAAAATTAACATTTAAATTCAGTTGACTGTGTCCCTTTACATTACAAAACACAAAGAATTAGACATTAAGACCACCACTTCCTAAGAAATATTGGCTGTTCAAGTTAAGGGGTTTTTTTTAAACTGTACAATTTATACAGGTTCTATCAAATGCCACCAGTACTGCCCCATAAGTAAGATCACCATATAATTTTAAACACAGCGGAGGAACAAAGTAAAAGCCTGCAAAAACACTTACAGGTTTAAGTTTGGGGCAGGAGTGATTTGGGTTGTTATTATTGTAATTGTAATATTATTTTCAGGACAAAAATTCTCAACAAGTCCTTCACCTACACCTGTATTTCTATGTTACATACCTGTTTCTACACTAAAGGTTAAAATATTTCCATATAGAGAGACAGCTTTCTTCCTCTGTTGGAAATGTTCAGTTACTTTGGCCTAAGTTATTCAGAAACACAATGTCAGGCCATTCCAAATTGGGAGGTTTCTTTTTAGATTATACTGAAGGGAATATAAAATTCTGCATAAGTGAGAACATGAACTGTCAACTTCAGCAAAAATCAAATCAAAGCTCAGTATTTTGGCACTCCCATTATATAAGAAATCACGTGTTTCACTTAACAGCGTTCATGAACTCCTTATGATTTTGCAGAGTCTGAAAATATTTGGAGCAAGATTTGCATGCGATATAGACCAGAATATTAAGGTGGAACAGAGAAATGGACTAGAGTTCACCTACAGCTGAAAGGGGAATAAGAAAGATCCTTATGAAATAATTCATACAGCAGACTGCTCCTAGCCCCTACCATATTTAGTAATATTGATATCTCACTTCAAAGAAGCCATAACCCAAAATCAGTTCCACAAAACTCAAAACTGGCTTACCTTGACCAATTACTAAGACAGCTATTCCTTTTTCCAGTTCTTCAATTCCTTTCTTATACCATTCAACAGCTTGTTCCTTTTGTCCTGCTTAAAAAGGAAGTGAGCCCATTATTTTCTTGAATGAATTAAAGCTTAGGAATGGTTCTATATAATGCTAGATAAAACAAGTAAGAGAAAGGAAGAGATATTTGAACAAAATCTTGTGATTTAAAGAAAGTCTTAAAGGGACACTGTCAACTTCATATCTATTTAAATATCAAATAAGGTTTTCTATTAAAAACAGGTACTACACCAGCCTCAAATCACTTTTGCCTGTTTTAAGAATAATTCTTTATCTGCCTTGACAAAAAAATCCCCCCCCTCCCCCTGCCCCAAAAAAACCAAGATAAAGCTCACCTACACATATTCATTCCCAACAGAAATGGTGAAATTAACAGTTGCTACTGCTGGAACATCATCTAGAGATGTGCCTCTTAACCTTCCAGTGATGGCCAATAATAACACTAATAATAGCCAAAGTAACACTAGAAGCACAGAAACTCAAGAAGAAAAGCAACAAGTCTAAGACACTACAGGACAGAGATGAGAGACACTTCTCTGGTTAACTTTTGTACAGTGCAGCTCATTTGTCATGAGGGTATTTCCATGTTTATGCTGTTGTGGAACTGCTTTATTACAGGTGTGTGTCAACTTTCACGTGAAGCACGAGTAGAGTCAGAGCACACCTCTGTACCAACCACGTCCATGAAAACACAACCATGAACATGCCTATGCCTGACCTAACCTACATGACACCAGGACTGCAAGTCAACCACTGAAGACCTTAATAATACTACCATTAATATCTACTTCATATTGCTTTCTCTCTATAAATACTCTGCATTAAAAACATAATTGCTTGCATATGGAAAAATGCTTTTGCAACACAATTATATCAAACTAAGCATGCATTTCCACAGAGGAATGTAACAGATCAGGTATTAGAACTTAAAACCTGATCAGCATTAACAAACTACTAATGGTAGAAAAAACGAAAAATGCCTACAGTGAAACTTCAGATATCATTACCCTAGTTTCAGATGACATAATGTTTCACAAAACTATTCCTAAGTGCCAGCTACCAGTGGTTGTGTGCTTCTACACTCAAATCTTTTGATAACTTCAGTCCCAAACCTATTTTGTAGCAAATTTCAGTGTTAGTAAAAATATTTCAATGCATTTCTAGAATCCTCTCCAGGGTTTTCTCTTGCTCCTCTTCAGATTAAAAAAAAAAAATCTTTAATAATAACATTTGGCAAGCTCCACTGTGCAGGTAAATTTCATGCTTTGCTCTTCTTACCACCACAAACCACAGGGCACTTGCCTATAGTCATGAACACTACACACCTTGGAAGTCATTCCATTACTGCCCTTTCTTCACCAGCCTCATATATCCTGACTGTTAAGGTTAAAGCTAAATAAATTAAATCACCCAAGGTGAATGACTTCAATCCTCTCTTTAGACATTTTCTTTAAGCTTCTTCTCCCCACAACCCACAGAAACAGTTTCACCTGCAGTGTAAATCATAAATCTAATACTGATTACAGCTAAATAAAAATCTGGTTTGAGATTATTCCAGCTACCTCTGCTAACAAAGCCTGAATTGCTTTGTCATTCTTCGGGGCAGTTGCAAACATGCCAAGGTCATCATTAACATTTCACTTCCAGCTTTTAACTGGAGAAAGTTTTAAAAGCACACTACCACAGCAAGTTGTTTGCAAAGGTTGTGCTCCAGCTTCACACAGAACGGCTGACTATTCTCAGTGCTTATGACATTAATAATACAATAAATGTCACATTCCTTGGAAGTTGCTGATTTGCTATATTGGCTCTGGCAGAATGGAACTAATTTTCCTCAAACAGCCCCAATGGCACTGTGTTTTGGGTTTGTAACTAAAACAGTTGATAACACAGAAATGCTTTGGATATTGCTGAACAGCACAACCTCAAGGGTTTCTTTTTCTCATCTAGATCCCTAGTGAGTAGGCTGAGGGTGCACAGAAGTTGGGAGAGGACAATAGCAGGATGGCTGACCCAAAGTGGCCAACAGAATATTCTGCATCATGAAATATAATGCTCATCAATAAAAACCTGGGTAGATGAATAACTGGATGGGGCTGACTTTCAAGGCAATCATTGCTTGAAAAGATTCCTCACTTTTTTTTCCCCCCTTCCTCACTTTTGCTCCTCCTATGCTCTCCCCTGTCCCACTGAGAAGAGTAAACAAGCAGCTGTATGGATGCTTAATGGCTTGAGAGGTCAACACACCACATGTGCCTTCTCAGGAAAAGATATTAGGATTAATTGTGAAAATACCAAAACAAGAATAATTGTCCCACTAATTCAGAAGCATAAAAAATTACCAGAAGTGCTATCAAAATTACTGAAGCATGCATTGCTCCCACTAACACAAAAATACAAAATAACTAACAGGCTGTTAAACAATTCAGAAATTCCAACCATTTCACACACTACGACTAACACAGGGTTTTCTCTTTGAAGCTATAAAAAGCTTGTTTACACATCAAAAAAATTTCAAAGATAGACAAGGATTCAGGTAAAATCAGATAAGCAAATAACAAATCTATGTGTTAAAGGGAGCTCTTTCTCAGTGGACTGTGTATTGCAATTGCAGGGCTGTAACAGTTGTACAACTGCTCATATTAGCAGCAAAGATCATCTTACTAAATGTATGGCCTGTGCAGCTAATTCATGTATGATCATCCTAAAGATACCTACAGAGCAAGTCCATGATTAAAAGTATTTAAGGGCTTACCCTCCAAACCACCAACAGTTAAAGGTCACCACAGTGGAACAGGTGCCTGGTAAGGCAAGACTTTGCTACTCCTCACAGAGCAATCATCAACAACACCAAAGCTTTTGGCTACCTCACCTTCTTTCACGCTTTGCTCCTATGACCCTCAGTGCTCTCTCGCTGTACATCTGTGCTGAACTCACCTTGCAACACATGATGGCAGGTTTTTCTTCTCTCCCAGAGCCTACCACTGCCACTCCCAAACTGTCAACGCAAAGGAGGACACATCCCACGCTTTTATGGTGCTCTCAGCATGTGGCTTCTATTGAAGGCCTACTCCTACATTCTTAATCTTTTCCTCTAGGATAGCAGTTTCATTAAAGCTCAACTGAAAGTTTACAATAAAGCATTCTGACTTTTCCAGAGAATTTTAAAAACCAGCACAGCATGCCCCAAAGGCCTACCTTTGGCATGCTGACAGAATCATGCTGCTGCATTTAGAATAAATGGTTAAATCAAATTCAGTATCAAGTGTTTTGGTTGGTTGGGTTTTTTTAATGCTCTACAAAAAATAATAATTAAAAAAATCTTCACTCCTCTGTTTTATTTCATTGAACCCTAAACGTCCTCTTTAAGGTCTTCTCATCACACAGTGGTAGGTTATTAGGTTTTTTAACAGTATGCATGTCAAA
>VXBB01007127.1:66540-140978 GCA_013399915.1 Illadopsis cleaveri | reverse complement strand
CTACTCAGCACAGGTCGAGCCTAATGTGGATGGCTTTTTTTGTGCCATAATATACATCTGTATCTCTCACAGATAGCAATAGAACAAATAATAACAAAACCCCACTTTCAGACCCAAATTAACTTCAGCAATGTCGTTTCTCGTGAACACCACAGTGACGCCCTCAGCCACCAAGCGGCATTGATTCCGAGCACGCTTCTGTACCCCAAAACCCCGGGCTGATTTGGAAGCGAGCACATCCCACGGGCGTTATCCCCGACAGGCCGCCCNGGGCGCTCGGGGCGCTGTGGGGTGGGGTGGTGGGCACGGGAGGGACGGACGGCAGGAAGGAGGGAAAGGGATGTCTCCGGCCTCCCGCGGGGATGAGTGCTGTCTTTTCTAATCCCAGTACTGCTCTCTCCAGCGGACGTAACACGAAACTTAAAGGCACTTCTGGGTTCTGCGTGCGGGAGAAACCAGTTCAAGTTTGGCGCGGGGGGGAGCACGGAGCAACTCCCTCTGCTTTCTAGTAATTGTGCCTTGGTAACCATTAGTAACCAAGTGATGCAATATCACAACTCACATGGGCTTCATCTCAGCCTGCTGACCAGTTTTTTTATTGCTTTCCAAGATCTTCCTGTACAGCCATCAAAGTTCACTTTTCGAATCATGGAGGGAGAACAGATTATGGAGGGACAGCCACAGGTACTACAAGAAATGTTTTATGTGCATTTTAGTATATGTGTAAAAGGAACATTTTAGCTTTGCTAACCATGTGTTATTTTACAGGTTCCGGAAAATCCCCATTCTGAATACGGCCTCACTGAAAACGTAGAGGTAACAAAGATTTTGTTGCAGTGGAACTCACATTTGTAATTGGGGAAAAGAAGTTGAATCCTGAGTCTAACTTCAGAAAATGTAATATTCTCAATTGAGCTAAGCATTGCCTGTCCCTTGCGGAAATGGCTGTAAATATATTTTCTATTGTGCTACTTTCATTGTATAAATGGTACTGAAGTAAATAATGAGCCTTTTAATGAGTTGGGGTTTTTTTTTAAGTTTCTTATGATTATTATCTGTTCTATTGCTATCTGTGAGAAATACAGATATATATTATGGCACAAAAAAAGCCATTCACATTAGGCTCAACCTGTGCTGAGTAGACTGGGACAATCACTTCCTAACTCTATGGCATTTATTTACTCTTTTTGAAGAAAAGCCTTCAGTCTATTATATTTTCCTACTCTGTGCTAAACTTTTGCAGATACTATTCTTAAACATCTTCTAAGACTCATCTCTCTGATAACTGCTTGCCTCTCTGCCTCAGCTTCCATGGTTTCTACAGACCCATAACACATTGGTCCTGTGTCAGTAGATTTGTGTACATTGCACTGAATACATTTGGTTTAGTGGCAGCAGGAGGGTATCACTTTTTAATTACAGTTAATGGTGTAAGATGATTCAGCACTTTTTGATCAAAAAGTACCTGGAAGCATTTTGCATATATTTTCTTTAAAGTGTCCATCTCTACTTGACTAAGGCACAGTCACAAAGTACTTGACTTTAGCAGAGTCCCCTTTGTCAGGCTTCACCTGAATTCCTTGTGCTTTTAGCATTTTGTGTTAGAAGCATATGTGTACAGGAACCATTAACTGAGACTCTCATTAGCAGTCATTCCTGTCTTAGTGGTGTAGAGTTCAAATCAGTGAATGCAAAAGCAGAAATAACAATTACTGGGATTGGATGTCTTCTCTTATAGAAAATTTACAACTTCTAAACATTATTTCCCAGAAGCATAGGAATTTTACAGAAGGTTCCTCTGGACTAGGTTTTGTGCAAGGCAAAATATGCACTTAAATATTCTCAAAAGATGTAAAGAAATTATTGCCATCGAATTGCAGAGATGGGTACTTTGCACACACACTTCAGAGTAGATGTGGCTGCTATTACCAATGTTCATGCACTTTTCCTTTTTTTTTTTCTTTTTCAGAGGATAGTAGAAAATGAGAAACTAAATGCTGAGAAAACATCAAAGCAGAAGGTGGATCTTCAGTCATTACCCACACGTGCCTACTTGGATCAGACAGTTGTACCTATCTTGCTACAGGGACTTGCTGTTCTTGCAAAAGAGAGGTAAGATGCTTCCATGTTCCTTCTGTCCCTACAAAAATATAGGTCTCAAACTTGGGCAGTGCAGCACCTCACAGGCCTCACACACCAAATATGGTTTTGCTCTTTGTAAGATCATCATTACAATGTATTTATGAACCTATGAATTACTGTGATTGACCATGCAGGATGGGGTCTTCACTTAGGCAAGCATGGCATGGTAGGAGTTACTGACTGAATTCATGATCTCCCAGTGAGGTAGGCTACTGCAGAAGTGTAGAGGGAAAAATGGGAGGGATTTTGTTACTGATTTTATCACATAATTCACCTTAGAGAAGTAAGGCAAGAGGATGTTCTAGTTCTGAGGATTTTTGTAGTGTGGAATTATAAAGAGTTCTGCTTAACATTTAAGAGAAGGAAAGACAAATCAGGCATGACGTGCGTCTTTGTCAGAGATTAAAATACTTTCTAAAGGGTGAGGCTGAGCCTGCACTGTCAGCACAGTAAGGAGCAGACTGATGGTTTATCCTCTGAGTAAATATCATGCTGTTGAGGTGCCCCAGCTCTCTTTAGCAGTCAGTGTAGAAAGGTATCCTTCAATAACAGCAAGCAGGTGTTCATCTTAACAAAACTGATTTCTAGCCTTTTGGTATCCTCACTGGTGGCAAATTGTACCATTGTAACCATCTCTCAAACTGAAACAATACAATCAAAAGTTGGTATAGATGACCATAATTGCATCATGGCACCTGCAGTCAGAAAAACCGTCAACAGTGTGTGAACTTCAAAAGGAGTTGGGATTTTAAACTGCAATGTGCAGACAGCTAATTAAGCAAAATTAGGCACCTAGGAAGGTTCACCCCATGTGCACACCTGAGGGATGTGCAGATCTTCAGCTGATGTGTGGGAGTTCTGCTGCAGACTCAATGTAAAATGCAGACCAAGGTTAATACTCCACCCTTACACTCTGGATACATGTGTGACAGGCAAACATTTTCCTTCCCTTGTCCTTCCCTTGTCCTTCCCTTGTCCTTCCCTTGTCCTTCCCTTGTCCTTCCCTTGTCCTTCCCTTGTCCTTCCCTTGTCCTTCCCTTGTCCTTCCCTTGTCCTTCCCTTGTCCTTCCCTTGTCCTTCCCTTGTCCTTCCCTTGTCCTTCCCTTGTCCTTCCCTTGTCCTTCCCTTGTCCTTCCCTTGTCCTTCCCTTGTCCTTCCCTTGTCCTTCCCTTGTCCTTCCCTTGTCCTTCCCTTGTCCTTCCCTTGTCCTTCCCTTGTCCTTCCCTTGTCCTTCCCTTGTCCTTCCCTTGTCCTTCCCTTGTCCTTCCCTTGTCCTTCCCTTGTCCTTCCCTTGTCCTTCCCTTGTCCTTCCCTTGTCCTTCCCTTGTCCTTCCCTTGTCCTTCCCTTGTCCTTCCCTTGTCCTTCCCTTGTCCTTCCCTTGTCCTTCCCTTGTCCTTCCCTTGTCCTTCCCTTGTCCTTCCCTTGTCCTTCCCTTGTCCTTCCCTTGTCCTTCCCTTGTCCTTCCCTTGTCCTTCCCTTGTCCTTCCCTTGTCCTTCCCTTGTCCTTCCCTTGTCTTGGCTTGCCTTTTTTCCATCTTCTTTATGGGGGCTCATCACAGGAGTGAAATTGGATCATTGACAGGAGGGGCTGGGGAACATACAGGTAAAAATCTGAATAGTATGAACCTGCCAGGTCAAACTGGCTGTTCAGCTGAGCATAAGAAATCCTCAGGAGTAAGAAAGCTGAACTGTCAGCTCTGCTGTATAATCTACTGCTTAGAATTGAACAGGAAAGTAACTAGTGGATGCTAAGCTCTTTCAAAGGAATATAGAAATGTCCAGGGAACAGCCCAGTACACCTGATGATCATGTCTGGGATTGAGTAGAAATTACCATCCAGGCTAGTGAGCATATGGATAAATGACATATTTGGGAGGAGGTCAACACAATTTTTGTCAGGTCTTTTAAGCATCTTGAAGCTTATTGAAGGGATCAGCAAGCGTACATAAAGAGGAATGCGGATGATGCAGTCTGTCTGTTTCAATTTCCAAAAAGTTCTTCACATAGGCATTCACTAACAGCTTTTAAAGAGAGTTAGTTGCTGTTGGGATTAAAGGAAATGCCTTTATATGGATGAGGAACTGATGGGAAGATAGGAGATAGAGGGTAGAAGTAAATGCTGAATTTTCATGGTGAAATGAGCTCAACACTAGAATAATAGAAAAGATCACTTAAAACAATTTGAAGGAGTGGCTGGCAAAAGTTGTTAATGAAACTGAGTTCTACAGAATAGATTAGGGAGTTTTGTGTTTCCATTTCTGTTTGTTTTTTAAGTTGATCAATTGTAAATAATTGCACAGGAACTTCATAAAACTTCAAAGACTGCCATGAAAAATTTAAACTGACAGTGACATTGAATCCAAATAAACATAAAATTCTGGACCTCTGAGGATAGTGAAAAACACTAGTGACAAAATGTTAGATTCTGAGCTGAAAATTACCCTTCTGGAAACATGTATATGTCATGTATATACATGTATATGTCAATGTACTGCTTTAATCAAAAATAAATTCTGAATGGTAGGACTTAGAAATTGAAGGGGTAAAACCAACTTAAAATTAAAGGGGTATAACACAAGCATAATGTCACTGTTTAAATTTGTGATGTTCTTGTGTTTTTAATATTATGTGTAATTTCCCTGTATTCTGGTAGAATGTGAAAAAGTGAGAGTGGCAAGGTGGTCAGAAGTATGGAGTGCTCTCTGTACATGGAGTGACTGAATAGGTGATATCTAGAAAAGAGGCTTCTGTGGATGAAGATATTAGGAGCCTGTTAAATCACAGCAGCACAGAGATGATGGATTGGACTGGGGCTGTTTATTATCTCTTCTGATACAGTAATCAAATTAAATGAAGCAGATAGCAAATTTATAACGAACAAAAGGGCTGATCCTTCACAGGTCACATAATTAAGCTATTTTTTTTGCTTTCAGTTGAGGACATTAACATTTTATTTGTGCTCAAGAGGCAACTTGTCAAAGCTGTAGAGGAATCCACCCAGGAATATTAAGGGTGCTAGCTCAGAGATTGGTACATGCTTGGAAGCCAAAAGGATGGTCCTGAGAAGTATCTCTGCATTTTTTTGTTGTTGTTTTTGTCCTCTTTATAGGCATATTTGCTCACTGCCAGACCTTTGGTTTGACCTACTGTGGAATAAGTATGTCATTTATTCTGTGGACAAAATCCAGATTAGCAGGATTCACATGGTATAGCTGGAGGAGTTCTTTTTAAAAAAAACTACAGACTAAGGCCAGTGATCAAATGTGTTTATTATTGACTACTTGCAAGTCACAGCACTTCTCAAACTTGATTTGTTGTGTTCGTTTCAATTGCCAGAAACCATGAAAACAACTCTTAATACACTAAGCTACACAATAACCACTTGAAAAAACTTAAGCAAAAAAGCAGACATTCAGTTTTACTTTAAATAGCATGAGTTAAAGAAATAGGCAAATGCATGTCCTATCCAATGTACATACAGTATTTATGCCTACAGACTGTGGTTCTAGATATGTAACTGTTGTAGCAATTTAGTAACATTGAACCAGCAGTGGCCAAGACCCTTTTTTAAAACTTTCTCATTTGACATAAACTGGAAATTTACAGAGTCACTCCAGGTAGTTGGTCATCCCTAAATCAGTGCTTAGCAGTGTTTGGGAGGAGTTATGTTGCTTTTAAGGGAAGGTGATTGGTCCTTCAGCTATCTAATTTCATATAATAAAAAATAATTGCTTTTGATTTACTTTTTTTCTTTGCAGACCGCCCAATCCCATTGAATTTCTAGCAGCATATCTTTTAAAAAACAAGTCACAATTTGAGGACCGAAATTAACTCCATAAAAATGAGGACATTTTGGCTGCTAGACTGAAATGCTCATTTGCCGCAATTTGTTTTCTGCTGTAAAAATCCTTTGGCCACGTTGTTGTCTTTCTTAACTGCACAATTTGCTTTATCTTTTGAGTTTATTTAATAAAGAACACTTTACATTTAATTGTTCTCTTGTTTTAAACTAGCTATTAAGAGACTTCCAAAATAAAGTACTGAAACTGCACTACTGGATGAAAGTCTGAATAATTCCATGGGGCTACATCCTCTGAATGCGTGACATAAAGCAGAACAATTATTACAAGAATCACGTGGCTGATAATTTATATAACTTAATTTGGGTTTATTTCATTATTACTTACTTTATTTATAGCACCCTCCAGTGCAACATGCCTAAACAGAAAGCAAACAAATGCAGAACAATTACAATTTATTAAGCAGAGGGGAGAGAACTTGCTTCAGAACACCAGGAAATGGATTTAGTTAAAACAAACAATGAGATCCAGCAGCTGAACGAATCACCTACAGACAACCTCCAGTGTCTCACATAGGTACATTAATGAAGTGTTCAGCATTTGACATTGATCTCCTGTGACTGGATTCAGCTGAAACACAGAATGAATTTGGAAGTGAGTATAAGACATATTCTGTAATTCAGTTCTCTGTGCTGCTACCCTTAGTTGAATTATCTAAAAACTTGCAGAGACTGAGGTCTTGCTGTTAGTCTTAGTAGGAAGGTTCTCACTATTTTACATATATCTTAGTATCTGAAATCAGAAACATTGAATTAGTACAGTCTAACAGCAGTAAGAGTGGGGAGCTCTTGAAAGAAGCCTGCAAACCCTAACTCAAGCCTAAAAGCTGTCTTTTGGGAAATGTACCAAAATGTGGAAGGAGATGACTAATTCTATTGCATTGTGGTGAACACAGTCTCCATCAAACAGTGACATTAAAAAGATACTGAAAGGATTTTAACAACAGTGTTTTGACTTTCTGCAATGAGTAATAACATTTTAGTGAAGACAAGGAAACACCATAAGGGCTTGGTACTCTATTTTTATTGCTAAAATGGCATTCCAACTTTTCATAAGAA
This sequence comes from Illadopsis cleaveri, assembly GCA_013399915.1. Lineage (NCBI taxonomy): Eukaryota > Metazoa > Chordata > Aves > Passeriformes > Timaliidae > Illadopsis > Illadopsis cleaveri. Next base: position 133,917 of record VXBB01007127.1, on the reverse strand, counting down.
ACAATTTTGCAAGACTAAGATTGTTAAATGCAAAGGGAATCTATGCTGCTCCCCAGCTTCTATGTTGAGAATTTGTGCAAGACCAAACAAAAAGAAGCTGTTTCACTTTTAATCCTCCCCACACAGCAATTTTCCTAGATTGTGGTACCTGAATTCAGAATAAAATCAGATTTCTTACCTGACAGTAACACCTGTCAAGCAGCTGCACAAAAATTGAACCACTCTGGCTTTCTGCACAGCTCTTGCATCAACCTGGAATCTCAAAGCAGCAGTCCCAGTGCTGAGGGAAGCTGTCCCTGCCAGCAGCGTGCCATCTACTCAGTGCTGGCGTCACTGGTATGTGGTGTCACTTTCCCATCTAGGCTAGAGATTTAATTCAAGAGAATTAAAAAGCCATGTTCACACAGTGATGATGTTAGAAGATTTACTACAGCAGCTTCTCTGGGCAGCCTCTTCTAAGAAGTAAATTGAAATGTGACTAGCAGCAGTGAACTCACCAGCTGTAAGAATTAAATCTTAGTGATTCCTGTGAAGGTATGACAAGTCAACAAGATAAGCATAACCATTTTCCTTTGCTTGTTAAACTGGCTTCACCAATTGACATCTTCTGCATAGAAGATACTCTGTAACAGGAGTAAGTAGCAAGTTACTGCCTGTATTATCTAGTTCTCAGTTACAAAGTCAAGTCTAAATTTTAAAAGCATTTACTTGTTTTAAACTCTTCACTACAAAACAATGAAAATTCTGTGAAGAGACTTGACAGATGCTTGCTGTCCCACTGTAATCTAGAAAGAAAGTGGTACTGTTTTTTCCACAGGAAATAACATTTCGGAAAGCTTTAAGATAAATTGTATTTAATTTTGAAATACAAATACATTTAGAGGAAAAGCTTGAAGAAGTACTTGAAAATGGCAACTTTAGATGAATGACAGGCCACTGCTAAGTAGCTGAAAGCCATTACGTCTTTTTCTAATTATTTTTTTAGTGTTCCCTACCTCAGGTAATTGAGTATATACTCCAAATGGCAGTAAAATTGAGTAGAAAATAAAACTGAATACCTACTTTACTTGACAACATGCCTTTCAGGATGGCTATTTTAGATCTCCAATATCCAGAAGTTACTATTCAGTAACCGTGAAAGAATTATATGTGAGTCATATGCAGTATTTTGAAGTGTGCCTTTTTAACTGCTTCCACTGAGAACATTGTCTTTTACCTGGAAGGGAACAATGACAGAAGAAAGGATTTCCCACTAAAAGCAATTCTGATCAAAGGATTCTACATCCTTCTATTCTGAAGCTTGTTACCACCTAAAATTACAGTTTGATTTGCCAAATCCTTTTTTTATTTGCTCCTCTGATTTATCAAGGACTTTCTCCAAAATCAGTACATGTCTTTGAGCAATCCATTTTATTTTCTGAGCCACTGTCACCATTGTAAAAGCAGTCTGATCAAAAGAACTTTTCTCTCCCCATCAGACTTTCTAGAAATAAAAGACCTGCTTTCAAACAAATGAAAAATCTGAAAAATTCCGAAAGGTACAAGCAGTTGAAACCCGTAGGTTGGAAAGGAAACATGAGAAAAATTCCTATGCCTACCACGCTTCATAGAGTGGAGGTTTTGATATATTCTTATCATTGTACTAATTACATAACAAATTATTCTTAGCCAAGCCTTAGCTTGTGTTCCCTACTCCTTTTCATAGTCAGGATTCATTTTAAGAGCGACTACATAGCCTAGATCACAGAAATACAGAATGCCAGCTGTTGCAGAAAGAGGCATTTTACCTGATGCTGGAAAGTCTATCAGCACTGTTTCTGCCAATGTTCCATTCAAATACAGTTTTAAGCAAGGACTTCAAATGTAAATGTACCATGAATAATTATAGGCCAGTTTACATCAGTGCTAGTGCAACACTGACTGGGAATGTGTCCTATTCCAAATGTGCTTTTAGCTCTCTTCTCCAAGTTTGCTTTGCAATTGTGTGTAACAGACCTGTTTTCCTTGGAAAACAGGAGCCTAAATTGATAAAAGGCTGCTGGGTGGTTGAGAAGTCTTTACAAGTTGGATAATCACCCACTGATATTATCTCAGATGCTCTTATGTTACACAGGAAGTGGAGGTATTTCCCTTGTAAGGATTGTGAAGCTGGGGGTGAGGCGGGGGTGTCTGCTTTTAACAGCAGAAGGAAGGAGTGGTAGGAACAGCAGGTTCCTCAGATGCAAAACAACAGTTTGTAAATAGAAAAACCTAAAGTAACAGTGAACAGCTTTCTGAGAAGGGAGGGGACAGGAAGTGGACATTGTGAAAAAACACAATAGGAAAGAACCACAGGCAAGAAGACAATGAGAGCAAAAACGGAGAAAGCAACAGACCGTGAAAGCTGGGCCAGCTGAAAATGTCCCATCCCAGCTGGTCACAGGCTGTTGCTGAAGGAAAACCCTGCATGCTAAGGACACTTGCCAGTGCCTTCATGCTTTCTCTCCAGGTAAGGAACAAACTGCCAACAGACACAAGTGTAGCAGAGATCTGTGCTTTAAGTGTGTGCAAACTTGGGGGATTGTCCCTGCATTGTGTCAGCTCTCTCCTGCAAATCAGAGGAAAATTACTGGAATAACAGCTGGGAACTGTTAAGTGCTCCTGTTACTGTTCCTCATACAAACAACGCTTGGAAGAATTGTAGATGAAGCAGGAGCATCCCCCAACCTAACCCATGCTCCACATCATTCCACTGAAAGCTCAGCCTAGTTTCTGTTTGTGGCTGAACATTTCCAGCACCAGGAAACCCAGCACTGCCATAGGTGGGATCCTACCCTCTGGGAAGGGATCCCCAAGGAGCAAGTCCAATTCCTGGCCCTGCACAGGACACCCCAAGACTCACACCATGTGCCTGAGAGCGTTTTCCAAACATTTTTTGAAGAGCTGACTGCTTTTCTGTTTCTGCCTCTTCCATTTACACGTGGTACTGAGGGAGCACATCACCAGCCCTTACACAAACAGTTCATGATCAGGAGAGGATAGTTACCAACAGGAACCCACAAATCACTAAACACTGCTCAATGGTATTACGACCACTTGTGATAGGGTACAAATTAATATCCTACTGTCACCCTTAGCAGTGGAAATGGCAGAAGTTCCTTTTGTAGTGTTATAGCTGACAAGCTTTGGCAGGAGAAAGTAAAAACTGGAGGATGGTCTCCAGCTTCCATGGATTGACAGTGCTAATGGATAACGAGAAGGGCAGAGATTTACCCTGGCTGTCACAGTGTTTGTAGCACATACCAGAATTTAAAGATTAGCAAACAGAAAGCCTGTGCTTTCTGTGACCTGCTAACACTGAGCTGTGGTGCTCCTCTGCATCTACATGGATGCTGTGTTCATGTTACACCCAGTAAAAACTTCATCCTAATCTGCACCTAGTCCAGGAGAGAGAAAACTGCACACAAGGAAAGAAAGGTTAATGAGGAAAGCAAGGGAGAAGGAAGCTTAGAAAAGAAGCACGAGGAGGAAAGGAATCCAGCCTGTTATATAGCAACAACAAGAAGAAATATATTTAAGGAATTTTAAAAGGCAAGCTGAAGAGGAAAAAACCACTACTAAAGAAAGGTAGTACACCCAGAAGAAAATACTTATAAAATGTTTTTACTTACCAAACCATATGGATTATTAATCAGAAGTTCTTATATTTTAATTTAATTGAAAGGAAAATGCTTAGAGAAAATGACAGCTGTTCCTCTAAGTAATAGAAAATAATACCAGATAATTAAAAATTATGTTTTATAATAAAATGTTCCTCCTAGCGGCCTCTTCTGTTGGTGATGAACTGTGGGACAATGGTGTATCAATAACCTGAATATACCCTGGTGTGATATAATCACAACATGTATTTTTTTCCATGCAGTAAAATTTATCCTTTGCTGCATTTAGTTAACTTTATTGAAGGATTAGTTTATTGCAGGATCACTCCAGGAACTACTCTTAGTACTGAAGTTTATGTAAATGAATTGAGAGGTGTAAATGGCTATCACAACTATCAATATAGTTTTATGGTAAAACAATCAGGTAGGGTAGTTCTTCCAGTCTAGGTAGCAGTTATAGTCTGCATTAACCTTTTTGAAAACACTGTTTGTAAAATAACAATAGAATACTGTAAGGATATGTAGAGCAGTGAAGGCTTCATAAAACATTTGCTGGGATAATCGGGCCCCATTTCCTCACGGCTACCTATCAGAGATATGATTAATGGAGACCCTAGTCTTTACTGCCCCTCAGCTGCACTGGCAAGGCAGTGTCATGGGTGCACAGGAGGATCCTCACTGAGGAAAAGGAGACCAGCCATGCCTCCAGCATGAGCCTTTCTGATCTCCAAGACATACTGCGAATAATGCCTTTGTCCCCCCACTTCCTTTGTTTTACAGTAAAAAAATCAGAACTAAAGCAAAACCAAGCAAACGAAAACAAAACAACCACCCAAACCTCTGTATTTTGCACATGTTTATAATTGCCTGGAGGACTTTCCGAAGAATTAGATGACAAAGGGGGAGGAGGAGAATGTGTTTCCTGACCTGGCCCACACGTGCTCCAGCTCACAAAGCCCCAGTCTGCCTTTAAGGCCTTAATGGCTGCAGCCCCTCATCTCTCCTGTTGTGGGTTCCTCTCCGCTGGTTGCATCTCTCACGTCAGCGGCTGAAATTGCTTTTTCCCTTCCCCCTTTTGTACCGGCCATACTCCTCTTTTCAGTTCTGCCCCGTTAGCTATTTTGAGCCATGCTTGATGTCTCCATGGCAGCAGTCCATTCACCCAGATTATAATAAAATAAAAATTAAAGGAGTGGGGGAGTATTAAGCTGAGAAGAACCGGAGACTTCCACACAGCTGTACTCCCACGGCCCTCGCTCCGAGCCACGCTGCCACGGGCGTCACGGCACGGGCAGGGAGGCGTAGGGAAGGATCCTAGCTCGGAAACACGGAGCCCCAGTACAGCAAAATCTATGTTCCCAAAGATGCCTTTGGGAAAGGGTGCTCGGTCCCTCGAACCCCCAGCATCCCAGCTGCTCCCACGGGCCGTGCCGGGCGCGGGGAGCAGCAGAGCAGCGGATAAGGGGGCGCTCCCTCGGGTCACCCCGGGGGTCTCGCGGCCCCCCCGCCCAGCTCCCCTCACCTGACCCGCGCCCGGAATCTGCCCCGCCACCACGGAGACACGGCCCGGCCAATCAACGCGCCCGGCCCCCATCGCCACGGCAACGCGCCGGCCAATCCGCAGCGGGTTCTCTCGCCTGGCCCCGCCCCCTCCCCCCTCCTCCGCGGGGCNTCTCCCGCCTGGCCCCGCCCCCTACCCCCTCCTCCGCGGGGCGGTGCTGCACTTGTCAAAGGAGTGGGCGTGGCCGACGGAGGGCGAACGGCCAATCACGGTGAGGCTTTTGCTTTGGTGCCCAATGGGGGCGCGGCGCCCGCGCGGCCNCGGGGATGAATCGGGCCCCCCGGCGGCGCCTCGTGTGCCTGCCCTGCCCGACAGCCGCGCCTCGTCGCCGCTCCGAGTGTCACGGCAGCGGGGCTGGAGCCTGCCCGAGGCTGTGCTTCGGACCGAGTGTTGCTGCTCTCCGTCAGAGCACACGGACGGATTTCAGTGTTTTCAACTGCTCCTGGGGTTTTTTTTTGTTTGTTTTGCTTGTTAATTTCATGAGAAAATACCGGCTGTCTGGGGTTAGACGGCAGGGGAAAGGTGTGAAAATAGGGAAGTTTATTTCTCTTTTTGTAGTCCAAGAAAACCTCTTTTTCCTTCCCGAGCGCTTTTTTTAGTAGCAGTAAAAAGTTACTAAGCAATAATGCAGAGTGGCTCTGTCCATTTAAACATGTGGTACTTGCAGAAGAAGAATAGAAGGAAAACGTGGTGCATTGGATGGCGAGCTACTGCTCCCCTCGCCCACGCCAGAAAAAAGGCAGAAACACTTAATAATGGCTTGATAGCTTATCTATTTGGAGATAAGTTTTGTTCGGTTTGGGGGCAGAACTGCTTTTGTGAAAAGGATGCACATTTGTCTTTTCAGAGCTGTTAATAAGATTTGTGAGGGATGTTCTTTTACTGGCCTCGGGAGTAAAGATGATTACAAAACTGCAGGTGAACGAGCTTAGACGAACAAGAGGCTGTCATAATGAGCAGTTCAGAGGGATAGGGGTACAACTGAAGATAAACCAAACAATGAAGTGTTGCATTCAGGATCCTAAATTAACATCTAAGAAGAATTGGATGTGAAAAGTCATACACTTTTCTCGGCTAAAATAGATGTGGTTTCCCCTCTCCTCCATAAATTGATGAATGAGGCACGAGGCAAAAAATGAACGAGAAGAAAATAAATACAGGGAGGAGGGTAACACAGGAAGAGGCAGATTGTGTGAGAAGTAGCTGGGCTTCAAATGGTTGGGTAGGCATTTTCGAGACGACAATAGAGGATGATTGTTTCCTTCTGAGCTTAATATTCTAAACATAATTCTTGTGTCCATTACAAAACTGGCTTCAAATCTTCATGCAGCTTGCATCTACATTTATTTCTGATGATCTAGAAAGGTACATAGTACTCCATTTACAGAAAATATACGAAATCATGTCAAAGATATAGATTTAACCATGTGTAAAGACAGTAAAACATCAGAGCTTTGTTGTGCACTTTGGTCCTGCAATTTATATTTTCATTTATGAGTAAGGCAGAAAACTGATCTGTGATATAGAATGGCTGCATGATCTTACACACAAATTTTGTAGTTTGTTTGATATTGGACTTCATATCAAGTTATTACAGTATACTTGCAAATAAGAATTTTAATTTTTAAAAATAAGAGGCATGAATACTGTGTTTGACTGTTTTATTTCTATAAAAATTCAGTGCATATTTTACTTAGACTGCACTCTGGTAAGTATGTGTGACTAGTTTGGCCAGTACTAGTTGTTTGTAGTAGGACATCCAAAAGCATGTTAGTCCCATTGCTTTTGGGCAGCCCTCTGGCAATTGCTTATTGAGGAGATGTGGGATGGTTGCCCAGACATACTGCATGAAAAAAACCCCAAACTGAATCATGTTGTAATAATGAATTATGATAGCTATGCTTGTGACAAGTTAAATTGTTACAGTGTGTATGGTGGGGGTAAGTGGTTGATATTGCGTAATCTGGGGATTTTGGAAATACGTTTGTCCTTAAATGAATGAGGAGTATTATGTGACTTGCTATAGAATTCTCTTCTGCTGTTTGCACTATGTATGTGAGAGCAGGAGTTGTGCCTGTTCAGCAAGACAAGGACTACTTGTTATTTATTTTTTGAAAGCTCATTTTTGTGTGCTGTTTTGGAAGATCCATCAAAACTCGAGAGAAAACAAATGGGGCCCAAGAGCCTATGTGTTCATCATAGGTTTAACTTAAAATCTTCCTGTATTTCAGGCCAAACTCACATGCCAGCTGCAATGTCAAACTCCTCATAGGCTCCTCAATTATACTACTTGAACCAAGTGGATTTTACCATGTGTTTTTAGCCTGCATAGCTTCAAGGCTGGAGCTGAGGCAGGATTAGTTTGAATTGTGATAGTTCTTCAGTGTGTTCCCATGGTTCTCTGGGGATTATCTTTCCAAGTCCTCCTACCTCCTCGGTCCTGCGCTCTTGTCTCAGCCCAGAACGATTTGCTGTGTTATATATAAACTGGTTAGTGTTTAGGTGTCCCGTTTCCTCCAAACTGCTCTCTTTCTATGGAGCTGAGTTTGGTTACACAGCGTGAGTGGATGCCCTGGCTACCCTCATCCTGTGCTGTAGTTAGGATGACCCATCTGAAAGGGTAATAAGAAATGTAATTTTTGACAGATCTGTTTAAAATCTTTGCATCTGAAAGCATTTTTAAAGGGCCTGAGTGAGGATAAGGTCTTTAAGTGATATTTTATCCTGAGGTGTCTGGTACCTAGGGCTAAAATATCAACACACCATCCAGGATGATGTATGGCATCCTGGACTTGGGAGGGGGTTTACTGCAAAAGTGAAGCACCCATTGCTATTTAAAAAAACCTGAACAAACAAAACAAAACCAACCTCTAAAATCTGGCTGTAGAAGTTAGCTCTGGGAAAGAAGGGCCAAAGCCAGCTGAGGGGGAAGAAGACAAAGGATGGATCCAGAATGCAGACCAGCTTTTGTGGTGAGAGGATATTCTTAAATTGGGTTAGTCGTCTCCTCTCCACTCCAGGAGTGGAAGCAGTATCAGAAGTGAAGCCACAACCAAGAGGGAGCTACTACTCTTCATGGGTGGTCAATGCAATGTGTGTAAGAGGGTTTGGAAGAAATGCCACTTCTTGTCTTTAAAGGCTGCTCGTTTCCATGGGACAGCAATTGCATCAGCTGAAAATAGACCATTGCTCCATGGTTTTCTCCAGCCATGGGATATGCACTGCTTGAGTTCTGCTTTGGAAAATATAACCATGCACTCCACTCTAGTATGAATAGGCCACCTACTTGTATGATGCTAATGAATGCTGTAGAGCCGGTGGGACTGGCTGTGCAATTATGCACATCCAGGCATGTTCACATGTTAGAATGTTTCATCTAAGTAAACAACTTTGTATTAGAGGGAAAGTTAGGTCCCAGGAAGAGGGCTCACTGGTTCCTATTCAGTAAAGCTGACAAGGGGGCAAGAAGGGGAAGATGAACTTCACCATGATGTTAGCATTTGACTTCCCTTGTGTTCTTCGTTGTGTGCTGTTGTAACAACAACAAAAAAATCTAAAAATTAAGTTCTTTAAGGAGTTTCAGCAGGTGAGTTCAGTATGAAAATTTTAACCAAAATGGTTGTCATCTCTTTTCCTCTAGAATTCGTGGTGTGGGGAAGTTAATGTTCATTCCACATCAGTCAATGCAGTATCTTAATGAACTTCAGGTGTAACTTCTGGAACATTTGATTGGCAATAAACAGAACAGTGAAGTCAATCTTCCTCCTCCTACTTAGCAGCAGTATTATGTATGGGAAGCTTTACAGCTGAGCTTCCAAATTTGTGCTATGCCCATTGCTGATGGTAGGCCACTGGTCTAAACAACCTTGTTCTTTACTCAAAGAGCTTGATCTGTGTGTCTGCTTTAAAAAAAAAGTCAATGGTATATGACATGCCATTGCTTTTGTGGACTAGCAGCTTGGTGTATGCTGGTCACTGAAAACATTTGCAAAATTTAGATAAAAGCATACAATGTAAATAAAAATATCACACAGCACTGCTGTCATATAGATTGTTTAAAAAAAGAGAAGAAAATATCACCGTTGTGTGGTGAAAAATAGTACACTCACATTTGTTTTTGGAAGAAAGTCCCAGTCCTGCTGTGTTAATTCAACCACCTAGTATCCAGACCTCTTGAGAAATTGACTTTTAACCAGCAGGTGGAAGAGGAAGATTAAAGACAACTTGAAAAAAAAAGGTATAATTTTCAATGTCTTTGAATGCAGGCAGAGCATTCCTAGATACAAAAGGAGCAGATGAAATGCAATGGAAATGACATGCTATCCTGAGCATGGACTGTGTGCAGGATAGGGATGTTTATTCTTTGGTGTGAGTAGATTCAGTAAGTGCTGGGCAGTTACTGCTGTAGAAAATCAATCCAGATGCCCCTGAAAGGGAAATAAACATTAGCTTTGTGCATCTTTTTTTCCTCTGTAGCATGTCATGACAAGTGGGATGTCACATTACGGTGCTGAACATGGCTTATTGGCTCACAGCTAGCCTCTCTTGTCTGGCCCCTGGAAGTGCTCACTGAATATTGTACTGCTCCTTATTAATGCGTGTGATAAGAGTTCTTGTTTCAACTTTTCCCCGGGTCAGTGGCATGGTGATACAGGTAGAACATGAACGTTTTTAGTAGACTCTTCCAGGTCACAGGAGCAAAAATCAAATTCAGAGAGTGTGTGAGTGACAATACTGCATGATGTGAAACTTGTCCTGCAAAACAAGTTTGTTGTTGTTTTAGTTAGGACTTATTTCTCTGCTTTCCCTGACCAAACCATAGTGGCCAGGGGTGTGGTGTTTGCCTGTGCCAGCTTGTTTGAACTAGGAGAATCTTAATTTCCATAAACTTATTAATGCAAATGTGGATTGGCAGAGTAATTGCTGTGTCGACTTGAAACACCACTGTGCTCATTGTCTTCAAAGCTCTTTTTTTATTATGAGCCAAGCAAATGGCCAGTAAATATTTTAAGAGACTTTAAACTTAATGGTGTTTAGAGTTTTCTGCTGCTCTAGCTTGTCAGCAAAAGGACCCCAAAGGACGTAGGCACTGACACCTTGTTGCTACCATTTGTAAGGATTAAGCTTCTCACTTGTTTGGACAAGGAATGCCCGAACTCTCGAATAACTGGCTGTCGTACAGCCAGCAATGTTGCCACCTTGTCTTTTGGGCAGAAGACTGCATGATGGTGTGTACATCAGCAGGAAAGTATAATGCTTTGAAGAACTCCAGCAGATCAGAAAATAAATGAAAAGGCAATTGTGTGCCATGAATGATCAGTTTAGAAGTTGCATATCCCTCAAAGTTGGCCACTATTTTTGCGCATTTGCAGTCTTTTCTATTCCTTTGTAATCTCGTAAAATCGGCATTAATGCTTTTTTACTGCTTTTGTACCAAATACTGTTTCTTCTGATGTCAGAACCCACGTACTCTGTTAGTAGCTCTGTGAGGTAGGCAGCTTCAAGGTGCAATAGCAGTGTGATTCTGAGATAGTAAAACTACTCTCATTTGTGCCTTCTGGGGCTTGGGGGCCCTGAGGAGTGATGTGAGAATGGCTGTTCGTTTTAGCAGTAGTGCTGTAATCCCAGCATTTGTATGCTGGTTGGCATGAGCTGGAACTTCTCATCAGCATTAAAGAAAGTGTGTACATCAGTCACAGCTGTTTCAGCAACATCATGGCAAAGCAGACTGTGTGTAATCCCTTCCCCAGGCCTGCTGCCCACAGTTTCTGAGGGCAGATGCTGCTGCTGGGTTCACTGATCCTGAGTGGCTGTATCCCACTTTAACTTAGGGTGGAATCTCTTCTCTGTAGTGTGTTGGATATAGTTTCTGCAGCAGCTGAAGTGGTCAGAAGGGAATATCATGTGTGACTCTGTGTGGTTTAGACTAGGAATGCAGACAAGGGGTTGAGGAAGATGTTCTCTCTGTCATAAAGGAGTCTATAAGGCTTACTGTGGCATGCCAAGAACCCTGGCATACTCCCCAAAACTGGAATAACTCATCACAGCTCCTTCATAAACATAATGTAGAAGTAATGAATCATCATGTTGTTTGTAGATGGCCATAGACAAATAGATCCAGGAAAACATGGAAAAAGCATGTGAAGGTGACTGAAATGAGATGTGGTAGACTTGGCAGTGTTAGGCTTAGGGCTGGACTCTGTGATCCTAAAGGTCTTTTCCAGCTTGAATAATTCTATGATCTCTTGTAGTGAACGGAGCTTTCTGCAGTAGCAGGATAATTAACGTACTGATCATGAAATCTTAATGTTGTGACATTAGCTGAAGCATTACAAATACAGCTGTTAACTTAAGTTCTTACCTTGCAATCTGTGAACAACTAATCATAGTGTCTTATGAATTCATCAAGTATTTGCTTTGCAATGTTAAATACCAAATGTAATATCTCTCTCTCTTTGGTAGTTTGTCTTTTTTTAGGCTTTTTATGGGGAAACTGGATATGTCATTATTGACTCTTTTATGAATTAAACATGGAACACAGCATTAATATGCAGACTCTATTAACATTGTATACTGAAAAAAGTGTACTGGAATAATTTGAAATACAATTTCTAGGCTATTATTTCTAGCTGAATCACTTAAATACTGTCAAAATCAATATACTTGAAGAAAAGAATGTAGATTCAACTTTCACTGTGCTGTTAGAATTGAAAAAGAGTTTTATGTTTGGTGTAGTTCTGGTATCATTAAAATAGGCCCGCAAGTATCACTTAGTGAATACTTTCACAAATTTCATTTACATTTAGTGTGTATTAGAGCCAAAATCATTCTCAGAGGTATGGAACAGAATGGCATTTGTTTGGATTTCTGAATGACCTGAGTACTAAGGTTTTTTATGTAGCTAGGTAGATACATGTTAGTTGATATTCTTAATGAGTCGTGCTATAGTTTGATTTTTTTTTTTTTTTTTTTTAATTCCTGCCAACTTTCAGTAAAAGAAAATCAAGAACTAGTGGAATACTGGAGAACTGGGGCGTACATGTAAGAACTGCCACCAGAGCAAATTTCTTTATCTGTTTCAATGTTTCTGTGGCTTCAGTTTTATTTTCCCCCATTCAAGCACTACTTGCAGTTTTAGTTCCCTGTTACAATGTGTATAAATAGGAATTAATGTGGCATTGGTGGAATCTCTATTTGCATCTTATTTTTCCCCCCAGTTCTTGTTTGCATGGGTAAATTTCTGCATTGCCTGTAGTGTGATTTCACCATTTTATCAATATTGGAGGAGAGTATATGCTAGCAGTGGAGAATGTGCCCATTAACATGAGTTGTTGGAAATTACCTTCTATTTCTGACAAATTCTGGTCTTTGTATAGCTAAAACTTGTTCTTTATTCAAAGATTTGGCTTTTGTTACATTGAGAAACAGGTTTGGGTTTTTTTTTTTCAAGTGCGGTCTGTGTTTTTTGAAAAATCCTTACAATTTCTGCTATTTTAACTGTTAGTCCTTTGTCACATTTCAGATTTGAGTTTGCCTAACAATTTAATTGTTTCCGATTCACCTTCAGAATTGTGGAGAAAGGAGTTCCCTTAGTTCCAGTTACTAAACTAATTGTATGCCAGCCCCCAGGGTTTCACTATTACTTTGATTTTTCTATCACTCTACAGGAGTAAAGGCTTACTGACTTCTTATCACACATGTCATATTTATTAGCAGCATTTTTAAGGTGTAGTCTTTTTTCATCAATGGGAAAAGGTAGTTAAAAAGTGGAAGACTCAAAGAAAGGTGGTGGCTCCTATAGGTAGGATACATTCTTGGGCAAGTAAAAGCTGTCAAGACTGGGAACTGCAGTGTTACTGTTGTTTTGCTCCAGCATTACTTGCCTTGCTGCATGTGCTGTACACATGCAGCCAAGGGGGATCTGAGCAGTTTTCCCTGGTGCCTCTCTAAATTCTGATTGAGGTTTATGCTCTTCCAGTAAAAAAAGCATTCACTGAGACTGAGGATTCAGAGCAAACACTGAGTCTTCCCTACCAATCTGAAAAAGTGTGCTTTGTATGTGTAATGGTGGCTGCAGGAAAAGGAGCAAAATGCCATTACATTGTGTTGACGCTTGGCATATAAGCACTTCAGGCTCACCGACAAGGTGAGGTTGGCTGTGGAAAGAATGTGCTGGTTTGGCTTCAGCTACAAAGCCTGGACCATGACAGCTGTAAATTGGGGTGATGAACTTGGCTGAGTCACTACCAGATGTCTTTGTGTTATTATTCCCTGGGTGACAATGGCATGCAAGTAATGTGGAAGGATTCTTTCTTACTTACTCTAGAGTTTTGTGATGGGATAATGTTGATTGTTAAAATAGGTTGTCCATTTAGTCAAGATAATTGAATAAATGCTGCATATGGTTGTTTCCATGAATTTGCCTAGTGGAGACTTGGTCTGTGCTTACAATTATTTTAAACCTTGGCATAACTTCTAGTGGTTTTCAAAACAAAACAGGATGTGAAATAGCCACAGATAATGTCAGAAATCTTTAGTTACACACCTGTGTTTATTTATACCTGACTTCATAGGATTGAAATGCAGATCCTAATGTTACGTACTTCAGTGAAGCTCATATTTTGCTGCTTAACCTTTTGATCAATGGAAGGTCTGATTTTACAGTATTAATGCTCAAGTATATTGATTGTTGCATCCAGAAATTGCATCCCTAAGGTTTTCTGCCCTTCTGTCTGGGTTAGCTTTAAAACCCCTGTTGCCCTCATCTTGCCAGCTTTCTCAAGATGAGCGTTCCACCTGAGGCTTGAGGAGCCAGGACCTATTTTACTTCCCACCACAACAGCAAGAGGATACGTGGGTGGCAGTGCTGTTCACTGTCCATGCTGGTCAGCTAAGGAGATGCATATTTACTGAATTGTCTTGATGATTGTTTTTCCAGTTAAGCTTCATTTAAATATGAACAAAACTTACTTCTTCATGAAGATGTTACTCATCTACTATAATACAATTCCATATGGCAGAGCACAGCTACTGTGATAGTGTGGGTTTATTTATATTTTGTATACCAATTCAAATATTTTGACTTTAGCCTTAAGCATCCTCATGTTTGAGAAATCTGGAAAAAACTTCTCTGAACAGTTCAAGAAAAAGTTGGTGCTAATTTGGTAACAAAAAATTTTCAATTCTAGACTATCTCCCTTAAAGTATTAGTAAGCATAGGAAGCTGCAGGTAGGCTATACTTTTGTCAATTCATGGGGGTACTGTTTAATTTTTTTTTCTTTAGCTGAAAGGTCATAGATATGTTGTACTCTCCATTCTCTCTCTGTTAGTCCTCTGAAGAGAGAAATTTGATAGCATATTTTATTAAAATAGTGCAGATAGGTATAAGTTGAAATGAAAGTTTACATGAGGTCAAAATTAATTATTTAAACAGGCACATTATACTTGGTATTAAAGGGAAAAAATATGAAAGCAGATGTGTTACTTGGTCCTTAAGTAAACACTGACAGAAGTTTCATCCCTTGGGTCATACAGATCTGTTCTTTTACTGCCTCTAGGAAGAAAATGTTACTTTGTTAGAGTGTGTCTGTAATAGCAGACAAAGCAAACCTGGGCATCTTACGCCGCTACTACACTGTAAGATGGGAAGTTTTAGTCAGATTCGACAAATCATGAAATTCTAGGATATTACCAGATGTTCTGACCTTTGTCTTTCGACTGTTCAGCAGGTTACCTGATTTATCTCAACCAAGGGCAAATCGCCTTAACCATATCCTTAGTGAAAAATCCTTGCTAAAGAAGGGATGGAGAAGGGCTAAGCACAGAGCCTTGCAGGAGAAGAGTTCCCCTTGGCTTAACAAATTCTGTCCCTTTTGCGGTTGTGCTGCCTATGGATCCTCTTCTTTAAGGAGAACAGGTCAGGTGGGGCAAAGTAATGTTTAAGTTTGGGTAGTCAGTGGTGGGGAAAAACGTGTCTTCCTAAAGAGCTTCATTCAGAAACTATTTTCTTTCTACATATTTTGGGAGAATTAGAAAGTAAACAATTTTTTAGGTGATTTGTTTCTTTACTCAAATAAAGAATAACTCAAATAACAAATAAAAGTGGTAATACTGTAAAAGAGTACTGTTCTGTTAGTCTCCCATTATCTTAGAAGGAGGGTGGAAATATAAACCTATTTATTTTTACTTAGCTTCCCCAATAGCCTCCATTTTCTACGATGTCATTATGCTTGTCTCTATTGCACATCAGCTGCTTGTAATTCCCCCAAGCAACAGAAGCAGCAGAACAGAATTGGTATGTGGTGGAATTTTTATAACAGTTTCATCATTTCACAAAGTCACTGTATTACATGAGTGACAGCTAATCATGTCACTCTTCCACCTTGTTAGAGTTGTAGACGGTAACTAAAGTGTAATAGAAGCCTTAGGAAAATGGTGCTGCACTTATTCACTTCCTTCATGTAAGAAGGTAGGGCTCTTCACAACTGCAGAAGCTGTCCTTTTTCAAGAAACGCATGGATATAAGGATTTAGTGGCTTCAACACCTCTACTGTTCACCCCTGTGTTTTCTTGGGAAAGCTTTTTGACTATCCCTGGTCAGAGACTGATTGGATTCTGCAAAAGTTGACATCTTTTCTCTCATTCTCTGTGGTTCTTGTCAGCCTTTTGGAGAGCTGTCAGCCCTTGTCAGGACTGTTTGGAACGTATCTGTGAAATGGCTTCAGATACTTAATTTGGTTTTGACTTACACAGGCGGTTGGTAGTTCAACACCTGCGTGGGGGAGATACAAAGATCTACAATATGCATGGAAGAAGAAAAGCAGCTTGCTGCACCACACTTCACAGATAAACTCTGCTGGCATAGAGTTCTGTCAGAAACATAGTGTCAGCTGAAAAAAGTGCATCTATTTTCTTTGTTAATGGTATGTCACTTGTAACAATTGCAGCTGAATGAGTTTTACTTGAAAGCTTGTTTAGTGGTCTTTAATGTGAAGGAATGTTGTACTGTATTTGCCAGGCTTGCTTCCTGTAGGATAGCTTAACATCAGAAAGTTTTCTAGTGATGGGAAATAATCAAAGTGTGATTTGTTTGGCATTGGTTTTTTTTAATGTTGTATTCCTAGAAGGCTTTTTTGTCATCTGTCAGGTAATTGAATTAAGAATATTTGCTACTTGTTGGGGTACAGAACTTAGTTTAAAAAAAAAATGAAATTCTGGATTGGCCAGTTATTGAAGTTAATGTCGACGAAGTGATCGTGTACTTGTAGTATATGTTGATTGATCAGAAGTTGTTAAGGTGTTAGGATAAGCATAATGTCTTCTCACTTTTAGCTTTTTCCTGTGCATTTACAGATTTTCCAGGTTACAGTGTTTTGTATTATGCTCTTGTACTTGCTTAATAAAGGATTTATTACCATTACTATCATGCAAGTGTCAGGCGTTTGTTTTATGTCATCTTCTCATATTGGGCTCTCTTAATAAAGATCAGACCTTTTTACTTCCGAATTCTCCAAATGTGTTTGTGAGAGGAAACAATTATCTGTTAATGATTCTTTTGAAACCAGCAGCCATTCTTTTAAATGGTGGTGTGCTCATTAGTCCCCACAGAGCAAGAAACAATAAGTGTGTGTTTGGATGTGCAGTAAATGAACTTCCCAGACCAGGAGGTTGAAACTTTCTTACTGTAACATTCAACGTTACAGGGCTGGGGTTTCTTTTTGTTGTTGCGTTGGATATTTTGGGGGGATGGTTTTTTCTGTTGGTTTGTTTTTAGATTTAAACCCAGCTTTTAATGTTTAAGTTGACTTTTAAATATGCTGGACTTTCAAGCTTTATTTGTAAATTTTTGAGATGTATTAGGTTCTTTAATGGCTTCAGTATTTCCATGTCTCTTCACAGGACCCCAGCTGAATGCACAGCTAGAAGCTTGGCTTTCTCAAGTACAGTCCACAAAAAGGCCTGCAAGAGCCATTATTGCACCGTAAGTCTGAAACAGAAGTTCCGTATATCTAATACTTGATTGGTTAAATGCTCTTTTTTCCCCAAGTGATTGTGAGAACTGGTAAAGCTAGTATTTACCTTTTAGCTGAAAGTGTTGTGTGGTTTCTAAATAAGTATTTTCTATATAGCATAGAATGGCAGAAATCTGTGCGCATTTGGGTGTATGATTAGCTTGCTTTTGTTGATGGACTGCACACATATTTGTGATCCAGTAAAATGGGTAAGAGTTATATTAATGAGAAAAACAACAAAACCTCTCCAATAACAAAACAAGCAAAACTCCTGCATCTCTCCCACACTTAAATAAAATTTAGCAAAGCTTAAAAAAGTAATTAAACCAAAAAGTAATTAAACACTATTGAATTATCCAAAATGGTTTACTTTTGTTTGAGATTTTTTAGTTTGGTTTTGTTTGAGCTGTTTGTCCACAGCTGAAATAGGGATCATCTGAACTGTTTAGGCAGAATTCGATTTCCTGAAGGTAGCTGAGGCCTGTAATGTCAAGAGTATAATTACTTGAATGACCAACATGAATTGGAAGGAAACACTAGAAAAAGCACCTTAAATATGTTTTTCCTGTGCTAACATAGCATTGTCATGTTTGAAGTACTGCATAGTAGTATTGAGTGTGCAGAAGAAATTGTCCCACATCTGCCTTAGTCTTTCTTGCAGGAATGTCAGGAAAGAGACCTTTCAGCTGCAGATCATGTAGTTTGGTTCTTTTTCCAGAATTGCTGGGGGTCTTCCTGTGATTTCACCATGTTTTTTCATTAACTGTGGCCTTTTTTTGCCACCTGCGAAGTGGGATGGGTCTAATATCTTTGTGGAAGATGGAAGAAGCCTATAGCAGAGGGAACATTTCAGCAGGCTCTTTTGACATTGTCTAATAACATTCCTTGCCCATTTGTGAGGTCTATCTCTTGTTTCTCCTCTTAGCATGTATGTTAATTCCTTTCTGAGCTCTTTAGAATGAGTGAGAAAAGTGATGTTGAAGTAAAATCCCAAGGTCATTTTGAAGGTAACTTGCTCTAGGTGTCAGTCTGTGGATGAATATAGGTGTATCTGAGCATACATATGTATAAATAGATATAAAATCCTTCAGTGCTATCCATGGGAACTTGGATCTTCCAACATCCTGTATACCTCAGGGCTTGCAGCATGCATCATTCTCAGTGTCGCTGTGTGAAGCTGTGGTGTGGGCATACTGCTGAGTGACAAGGAGCTGTTTCCTGCCACTTGACCTGGACTCTAGGAACAAATGTTCTCTGAAATGAATGCTTTTAGCAGTGTAAAGAGAATTTTCACCTGTTTTAATGGTCTTGAAGAGAATGGGTCTTCAGATTTGAAGGCAATATTTGAAAGAACTAGTCAAATTAATTATAAATTGTTTTGGGCCACACACAGGAACAGAGGTTAAGAAAGGACCAGGCCAGACTGATAGGAAATGGTGAAACATGTAGTCATTCTCTGCAGTAAAAGCTAGCATGCTGCCTTCCACTCCTTTCCTGTGCTCATTCATTCTGTTGCTAAGTTATTCTTCAGTGACAGAGCATTTTTATTCTCTACTGTGACATGTTCTCTCTTTGCCAAGACCCCTCTACTGTCATTATATTCAGTTACTGGAGTGTGGTTAGAAGAGCTTTCTCCAGTAGTTTGCTGCTCCCTTGTTCCTTGGCCGCACTGTTAGCGTTATCATGAGCTTCTGATAACAGGCGCTTGTGCATCTGCGTGCATCATTTACAGATAAGGGAAGGTCCTTTGATCTGGGGGTTTCCTGACTCTTCAATGATCACTGATAGTTCTTTAACTGGTCAGTAAAAGGTCACTGCCAGTTCTTCAACAAGTACATGTCTTGTGTGATCAACACTGCAGCAGTGCTTTCCTGCTCTTTCAGGAGTTTTGGATCGCTCTTACAATTTCTCGTTCACTAGGGACAAAAAATAAATCCTGAGAGATTAACAGGGAATATCAACATATTTAAGATGTTAAGCAATATTTAAATCTTAATGTTTTGTACACTTTGATTTGCAGCCATGCAGGATATACCTATTGTGGATCTTGTGCAGCCCATGCTTATAAACAAGTGGATCCCAATATCACGTGAGTATTACAGCTTTCTGTACAAGGCCTAAGACTCTGAGGTTGCAGTTCTCTGATAAGTGGAATGTTCTTGTTACATTCTTACATCTTGAGGTATTCACATTTTATTTTTGTATTCTTTTTAGCCTTCTATGCATCACTTCTCTTTTAATATCATAAATGTTCAAACTGGATGTTCCAAAAGCGGGGAAAAAAGGAATATTATTAAAATAATTGGTAACTAGCTTTTTCCAAAAGGGAGGGATTAAACATTTTTGCATTTTATTACTGATGTTTCACTGCTTTTATAAAAGCCCAAACTGGTTTAGTTGTGTTTTTTTGGTTTTTGTTTTGTTTTTTTTTGTTTTCTTATTGTTGGGAGATTTTGTTTGTCTTATTAAGTCTATTAAAATACTTCACCATGATTCTGCATTGGTTTTTTAGTGCAGGATTATGGGCTGAATACTGCCAGGATTCTCTTCTGCTGTGGAGGAAGTGACCAGTATGTTTATATAATATGTGAAGGCAGTGAAAGTTAATTGTTCCAATAATTTTAAATAGACTTTGTTTCTAACAAGTTTAAAAAAAGAAAAATTTAATAAAAACCCAACATGCTTTTGTAGTCTGTGCCTGCCTCTGAAAATATGAATCCAGTTATTTTTGGGTAAAGGAATGTAGTTCTTGTTATGTTCTGCTGACTGCAACTTTGGGTTTTTTTAATAACAAAAATTTAAAATGTCTCCGGTATTTACTCAAAGTATGTATTTTCCAGCGCTAAATAAGAACTGGTTTACCATTTGTTTTAAAATAATACGCTGTAATACTCTTCAAAGACAGTGGTTTTAGTTCTTTCTAAACTATTGCAAATAATGTGAAAATAGCTCATGGTTTGACAGATACCTAGTTTCTCTAAAATTTCTGGAACAAGCTGCATTCCCTAGGTTCCCTGATAAGGAGTTGGTTGAACTTGCTGGATCATTTGCTGTTTTACTGCATGGGATGTTTAGAATTCATCTTTGAGCTAAACTATTGCATATTTGGATATTTATTTTTATTAGCTTTGCAGGAAGTTTGTGTTTTAGTATACCTTATTATAGCACTCTCTGTGTAAGGATTAAAAAAAAAAACAAACCCTCAGAACTTTACATGTCTCCCACCCCTTTAATTCAGTGCCAGAAACAAGACAATATAAGCTTGAATCTGAAAAACTGAACTGCCTATATTTTTTTCTTTTTTCTTGTAATGGCAGGAGACCCTTAACATCTAATCAAGAGCCAGGAACTGAGGACTTGATGAAATAATGGTGTCATGATGATTTGTAAAAGGTTGCAGTATCAGCTAAAGTTATGAATGTGCAGGTCCAAGTCTCTGTTGTTGATGCAACAGCAAAAAAAACATAACATATAACAACACAAACCCAGCATTTGAGAAGGACTTAAAATTTAATTTAGTGAAACCTAAGACTGATCAAGTAAATAAGTGAAAAACTCTGAATAGATGATGAACCCATAATTGTTATTTGATCCTATATTTACTGAAGCTGGTGAGTAGCTGAAGGTTGTATTGATTCAAGGAGAGAATTCAAAAATCTGTTCTAAGTGGCTGTAATGCATCGTTCAGCCTCCAAATGAGTGAAGTCAGACAAATTTCTAGCTGATGAGTGCCCTCTGATATATAAGTTGCTTAAGAGGTTTAAGGCTAGAGCATTATTGAACTGATCTCATGATAATTCCTGAGATACGAAGCAAGGTTGGGCCATGGATTGATCTGGGGTCTTACTGACAATAGAGTAAAACTATTGTAGCCATGGGAAAGCGTCACTTGGTATGGTTTTGTTAAACTTGTTACTCTAAGATGAGTTGCTGTACAATTGTGTTATCTAAATTGTGGCTTTCTGTGTTAATTGTTGTAGCCGAAAAATTTTCATTCTTGGGCCTTCCCATCACGTGCCCCTCTCCCGATGTGCACTTTCCAGTGTGGACATTTACAGAACACCTCTGTATGATCTTCGAATTGACCAAAAGAGTAAGTGCATTATAAAGCTTGCACTTCACTGAGGCTTCAGTTTTGACTGTGGTACTACAGTGCTGAGGACTTTCTTCTTGTTGGGCACTTCTTTGCTGTGAATGGCATACAAGTGCAAGTCTGGTTTTAGAGCAACAAAAACTAACTTCTGAATGGTCCTGGTTGTTTCAGACTTGGTCACATTATCAACCATAGTGTCTCTCTTCCTTCTGGCAAGAACTTTAAATTTTTGCTTATCTTTTCAATTTTGAGTGTGTGCTTCAGGGTTTTAAATCTAAAAAAGAATTACATCAAATAGTAACTCACTAAGTATATTCTCCATTCTCCTGTGAAGTGTACTGGCTGGAAAGAAGGGTTCTTTAGTTGGTTTGAGTTTGATTTCTGATAGAGAAATAACAGAGAAACAAAAAAATTGATTTTATTTGGATTGCATGTGACTTTTTTACTTAGAAACTGTTAGTCTATGAAATGCTAGTATTTTGCACTAAGTACAATGAAGATAAATTTGTTATTTTGGCTTTTATGTATTTTGAGCCATACCTAAGTGACACAGTATCTTTTTCAGAAGGACTAATTAGTGAACATGTGTTTCATTGTAACTGTGATTAAGCAAGCTAATTCAGGCTTTCTACATAGTGCCTGTAGAAATTTCAGTAGGTAAGAGATGTTTTGCTTTCTGTAGAACTCCTTTTTGGAGCCGAGAAGGAGGCCCAGCCCTATATCAAATCCTTCATCCAGTGGAGAATTTTCAAAATGTGGAGATGATTCTGTATACTCAAGTACGCTTGAGAGTAGAAAAGATAACTTACAAATGTGGGTTACTTAATCAGTTGTGGCTGTCTCTAGATTTCATGATTCAGTCAATAGCAATTTCAATTAAATAGTAACAAATTGAGCAATAGCTCATCTGATGAATTTTTATTTTTTTAAACATATAATGGGCAGTTTATGAAAATAAAAATTCATTGACTGGGCAAATACATGTACATTTTCAAATGTGTTTTATTTGTGTAATTAAATTTTGTATCATAACTGAAAATCTTTTTCAATATACTAATAAGGTCACAGATTTAACACATTTTGTAAACTGAATCAATTATGTTTATATTTTAATGACTTGAACATAATTTTAGTGCTGAATTTATTTAGAAACCTGTTGTTTATGATGATGGTCCTTGGAGGCAAGTAATTTTTTATAGTGGGTATGTTCTGATAAAGGTACACTGTAGCTTGCTTTTTGCACTTGAAGTAGTTTTCAAAAATAAGCAAAAAAAATTAATAAAACCTGATCTTTAATTTATTTCAGTTTATGGAGAATTGTGGAAGACTGGAATGTTTGAGCGCATGTCCCTACAGACAGACGAAGATGAACACAGTATTGAAATGCATTTGCCTTATACTGCTAAAGCCATGGAAAGGTACTAGGGCTAATTACTTCTACAAGAACAAACTGTATGTGCATTAAATGTCTGAGCTGCTGTGAAGTGCAGTAGGAAATAATAATGCATTTTATGGCATGGAAGACCTTATGGTGTATATAATGCTCATACTCCCCTATTCCCCAATAAAAATTTTGGTAAGGAGAGGGTCAGAGGCTAGGATAAGTTGCTGTGATTGAAACAGTGAGCAGAGCAAACACCTAAATGATAAAGTTATAACCCCTCTTAGGAGCAGGTTGACTTAATAGAGTTAATATTAGATGTGCTTTCATGAACTTTATTCAACAGCTGATTTTTCCCCCCCACTTTTCAAGGCATCTCTGAAAGAAGTTAAAATAGTTTTCTGTGGGATTTTAAGTTTGTTTGGAGCCTTGATACTAATTTTGAAATCAGGGGTATATTTATAGCTGCTGTTTCAAATTATCACTCTGTATTGAGGTTTCTTCCCTAACATGTGCCCCATCCCCCCCCTTTTTCTTTTAATTTCCATTGTGTTTTGAATTTTCTCTAGAGTATCAGTATATACCTGGGTACTGCGTTGAGCATTTTCATATCCATTTCATATACTTTGGAGAATTACCCAACATGCAGCATCTCTACAGGGAAAATCCAATTCTTACTTCATTGCTGATTTCACTGTGTCTTTTCTTTTTGTTTGCCTGGTACTTTTACTTTGCAGCAGAGAGAAATAGTGGTTTGGGGGATTTGTGTTTCCTGAAATTGAATTACTTTGAGGTTCTAAAGCAACATCCTAGTATGATCTTCCCAAATTACTATCCTCAAATCACTAGCAACTTTTTAAACTATTCTGCAGTTTCAGTTAACAAGCCCTGAAAAATCTTCAGATGCTACTTGAATTACAACCTTTTTTCTTTTGCTTATAAGCCATAAGGATGAGTTTACTATTATTCCTGTGTTGGTCGGAGCACTGAGTGAGTCAAAAGAGCAGGAATTTGGAAAACTCTTCAGTAAATACCTAGCTGATCCTAGTAATCTCTTTGTGGTTTCTTCTGACTTTTGCCATTGGGGTAAGTTTCATATCTCATCATAAGATTATATTGAATATTTTGTAGCTATTCTCAAATAATGTATTTTATTAAACATTGAATGTTTTAACTTCTGGTAGATTTATTTTTGCAACTTAAATGCCTAAATAAAATTTTAAAAGTCTTTAAAATCTGGAATAATAGGTTAAAAATATTAATGTGGTAATGTGTTTTCAATGTAGAGGAGGAAATAAATGGTGAAGGTGTGTGGATTTATATACATCTCTTTACTGTTGCAATGAAATAATTAATTGTCTGAAGTTGCTTGCTGTTTTTACTCTGAAGTACCTCAAAACAACTTTCAAAACTAATTAGCTAAAAACTCACTGGGCATGGCCATATTCCTCTGACAGAACTAAGTTTTGCATGTTTTACTGCTGGATAAGAGAGCAGATGGATTGTTTATGCCAATTCACCAATGCTACCCCAGTTCATCTTGGTGGCAGAGCTATAAAGACTCCAGAAGCCTTGACTTCTGTCCTGCTTTATCATTTAATTTTTAAGTGTGATAGTAGCTGGAAAAGGAACTGCTTCAGAAAGATATGTGACACAACAGACCTTCTTCCTTTTTTTTCTGTTGTCATCTTTGGTCGACTTAATTAAGTGCATGTTTCACTCATCTTTGAATTGTGGAGTAGGTTGGAAGTGTATCTAAGAATGACCTGGTCCTTTTGTGGCTAATGACCCATCTAGAACTGCTCATTGAATTATCATGAATTTTTTCTTTTAAGCTTCATTTACTATGGGTATTATTGTGCAAGCAGAAGTAGCCTGACTCCATGGCTGACTTTGTCAAGAGGGATAGCGAAATGAAATGTTGCTTTACCTCTTAATTTTACAAAATCAGGTTCTAAGGCAATTAGAGGCAATTAGTGAGTGATATTTCAGTGTCAGTTTTACACAGTAGATTTCTCTTTAGGAATATAGCCACCCATCGTGTATTTTTTTGACTTTACTTCTGGGCTGCTACTTCATGAGTGCCCTAGAATTTCCTCAATGGAGCTAAAAATATAGAGTAAACGAAGATTACTACTTTACAAGTATTATACTTTCAGATATTTAGTAAGTACTAGGGAGTGTTTTAGATACAATTTTTCCCTTTTTTATTTTATACATGATTTTTGTTTCAAGGTCAGAGGTTCCGTTACAGTTACTATGATGAATCCCAAGGAGAAATTTATAGATCCATTGAGCACCTAGATAAAATGGTAAGTTTTCAGATTTGGTGGAACTAACTAACAAATTTCTCCTGTACATTCCATTTCTTTGAACACTTGAAAAATTTCTCTAACAAGATACTATAGATCAGCTATTTTATTGAATGTATTATTTTCCTTTGTTTACCACAATAAGAATTTAGCTGTTGGTTTCAGCTAGTATCCTCCCTTTTACTGACTGTGCACAATTAATTGTGAGTATAAACTAGTAATCATAATTAATGAGAATAAATGCATGTTCACCTATCTAAAATGCCCTAATGTAACAATTTCTGTCCACATACCCTCTTACGTTTTTGAAAAGCAAAAG
Source organism: Illadopsis cleaveri (assembly GCA_013399915.1). Classification (NCBI taxonomy): domain Eukaryota; kingdom Metazoa; phylum Chordata; class Aves; order Passeriformes; family Timaliidae; genus Illadopsis; species Illadopsis cleaveri. The sequence continues at coordinate 108,601 of VXBB01007127.1, read as the reverse complement.
AATTATGCATGGAGAATTGTGGTAGTTCCAGCTTGATAGCTGTGATAGTTGCATATAGAAACTCCTTGGGAGTAGCCTTCCCCCTGCCCCTTACTCTGTAGTAGGTGATGGGGAAAAAGCAGTAGACTATACTTCATTTTGGGTTTGGCCACAGGCTGAAGGGAGTGCTAAATACATAAAGGTCCAATGCCAATGATGTTGCATTTTCTTTGCAGTCGCAGAAGCCAAGAATTTATTTTTAAAAAAAAAAAAAAACCCCAACAACTTAATATTCAAGACTATACTTAAGGCACAGAATAGAAGTAATTCTTCTGGAAATACATAACCATAAAATTTGTTTTACAAGTGTTTGCATCGTTTGTGTAACTTCTGTAGAATCTGTTAGGAGAGAGAGCTGTTCTTATTCATGGCGTGTTAATTTTTTCCTTGTCTTGAAGGAATAAATCCTATCTACTGGGGAAATCTCTAGACATTTTTGCTTTGTGTATACATATTTACCTTTGTTTTTCTACTATTCATCACTGGAATAGAAATAATAACAGCAAATAATTTGCCTTCATTCTGTTTATCCCATTTCTACTAATTCTTGTAGTCAATTGAGAGGCTTCTCTATCAAGAAAAGTGTTTTTCTGCAGAATCCCAGAATCAGCAGCTTTGAGTGTTTTTGCAGGAGAGCAGATTATGGTGCATTAGCAAACATTAGTTTCCTCTTGTTAATTTCTGTGGTGAAAGCTTGAAGAATGACTGGACTTTGGCATTTAATTACTTTTAGGCAGTACATTGCTGCACCAACTCTTCCTTTTGGTAGTTATTCAGCTAAATGAAAGTGACATTTTTTGTGACATGGAGAATCATGTCTACGGTTTAATAACTATGAAAACACTTTTTCAATCTTAAATTTAACTGGAAAACTAAACATGCTGTGTAGCAGCATACTGTGGTTATTTTTTGCTGGTTTATATCATGCCATACCTGAACACGTGACTCAATATTCAGACACTATATGGAGGAAGTTTTGCTTTGGGTGATTTTCAGAGATACCTTGTTAGCAATATCACAAAGGCCTTGCCACATTTTTCCAGTTTTTGGAAGTTAGTTCAATTTTATGTCCCACTTGGCTACTTCTCATTTTCTTAGATAAGTATTGGATTTTTTTTCATGTGATTTGTCATGCTAAACAAACTTGTACTGTTCAACCAGAAGGCCTCTGCACAGAAAATACAGCATTAAGATAGAGACAAAACTGTACTGAAACTGGCTTAATATTATTTGCCCTAACTAGGAAAGCAGTCAGCTGAGCACATCGTAAGCAGGAAGGTATTCTGGGGCAAGATGAAATCAATTTTCCTTAGAAACGCTTTTCTGGGAGGATAATTGCCTCTTCCTTAATTGGACTGGATCTTACATATAGATGCATTTTCTCATCTAGTGCATAAAAACTGCTGAACACTTTAGGCATTGAAGTTTAGAGTCATTAGACTCCAGCATAAAACAAATACAGTGTAGTAAATATTGCTGGGCAGACATCAGTTTCTCCATGGTAGTTGTTGATCTGACCACTGTCACCACAGCACACTTTGTGATGTAATGGCTAAAGGATGAAATAGTCTCGTGGTTAGAAGGGGTGCCTGAGGGGAGAATCCTCTAATGAAGAGTTGTAACTGAGCAGCTGATGTGCAGTAGTTTGTATATCATAATCTGAAACACTCTATCTTTTACATATAAGTGGGGGAAGTATTTTGTAAGACACTGTTGAAGAGTAATTGTTTTTGATTGGCAATCCAGAAAATGCAGACTGCTTACTTCAATCTTCACTGCCACATGGCTCGTTTTATATGAGCATATATTTGGTATGGGATGCTTTACATCTCACTTGAGGAGTCATGGGAGGTTGTGTCACCCTGAATGCTGATGGGGGAAAATGCAGGCACTGAGGAGTTCTGTGTGGGAATAGCTAGTACTTGTTGTCCAGGGAAAATGCTCAGCACCAATGGCTTCTCAGGTACCTCTAATGACCTGCTGAATTCTGGTGGCTTCTGTAGTGCTGCTGCAGTGTGCCAGGACCTTCCGCAGTTCTCCAGCCTGGGAAGGCTTCTTAGGCTGGGCATGATCTGCCTGGATGCCCAGGTCCCTGTTCTCCTCTGTGCCCAGACAGTAATTTTCTTGGTAGTTATTTGTCATGTAGTCTGAGTGACACATGCAAAGATAGTTGGGCTGGATTGTACTAAGACAAAGTTTGTTTCCACTTCCATTAGAGTACTATTACTTTAGATCTTTAAGTGTGAAGAAACAGCTGAAATAAGTGATAACAAACTTTAACATGACCAGCCAAAGCATTATTGCCATATAGTATAAACTGAGCCTTTGGTTGTTGGAGGGAGTTTTTGTTTGTCTTGGGATATGTGTGTGGGGTTATTATTTTGTAAAGCTTTTTGTAGGCGTGTAGATACTTGATCCTATTAAGGGATGGTATTTTAAAATGTAACTTTTTTATCATATTAAGTGTACTGTGCTAGGGTATTGTAGATGCCATTAGCAGTACCTGGGTAACTGAGGTACAATTTCTGCATGATGCCATAATGACCATGTGGTAAACCGTGGAACTGTGCTTACAACTTTTATCATGTGGGTTTTGTTATGTATTTTAATTCTGTTCTAAGCCATCCTTGGCTGAGTTGTTTCTAATACTGAAAATTACTACCTTCATACCTCTGCTTTTTATGAAACGCAACATGGAAAAAATGTTTCTTGTGTTCTTCAACACTGTTTTAGACTGAGAAACAAGCTTGATAGTCTTTGCTCCTCTGCCACCATCATTTTTAAATCCAAAAGATTGAAAAATTCATTACAACCTAATGCTTATAGGACATCTGTTCGTACCAATTCGCTATAGATTTTCTCCAGTCTCTGATGTATGGAACTCTGTTAGCATTTTCTGGGATGAACTGCATAGCTGTAAATGTTTTGCAGTGCTGAACTGTGCATTGAAATGCTTACTAGGCATTCTCATAAATCCATGTCCATTCATTTGAGACAAAGGCTCAAATGCTTCTGCCCAGTATGTTCCAGTGACTTAAAACTGTAAAACTAGTCCCTCAATTGAGCAGCCATTTTCATTTTTTAAAAGGTCATGAAAGGGCTTTACAAACAGGTAGAATATATTCTCATGAACTGTTCAGTATCTGAGTAAGTGCCTTGTGCATGTTTAGTTTCACTTGAGTATGTAGTTAAGTTTAGTTCTGCATTCTTTAGCTGTGTATTGACATGTACAATCTATAAGTAAGTGGATGGCTGAAAGATATGCTTTGGAAACTTTGGAAATGCAGTGGTATCTATGTAATCACTGCTAGTTAGAGAATAGCTACCATTATTTTTTTTGGCACTCATTTAGGCTCTGTGGATCTGGAGTGATTAACAGCTGTAATTACTGGCCAAGGGTTTAAACACCCTCTCCATGACTCCAGAAGAACTGAGCTCTTACCACCAATTGGCCAGCTTAGCTTGGCTTTGTTTTTCCATAAAAAGGCTTTCTTTGTGAATTCATCCTGTGTCTGTTTCTATTTAAAAGTGCACAAGGGTAGTGGTTGTTGTTGCTGTTTTAGAATTCTCCCAACTCTCCTGGGAATCTTCTGCTCCTCCATTCTAAGCTGTGATCCAGCCTGAATACTTAGCTGATATCTGCCAGATCAGCCAATGCCCTTGCAGAGTGTTCTGGAGATTTCACTCTTGAGGTGGAGACTTCAGACTGACTGCTTCCTGCATTGTGGCTTCTCCTTTTGTCACCCAAAAGTAGGGGGAAAAGCTGGGACAAATGCAGAAATCTAGAAGAAATTATCTCCTTTTCTAGTATCAACCTCCAGTTATTCCCTTGCAAAGTATATATTTTTTTCTAGTGTCTAAGGAAGAACTTACTGTTTCACCAACAGAAACAGCATAACTATGTATTTTATTGAGTTAGTGAGTGTCTGGAGCTCATTTCCCTGGTGAATAATTTTCAGAGGAAGGACAAAAAGAAGGGGATGGAGTCTAATACAGGCAAAAGAGCAAACCCATGATGAAACCGAGACAATAATTGATTTAGACCTGTTTTGAACTACTTTTATGGTGTTTGACCTTCTTTATGGGATGGGGTAAGAGTAGGCTGTATCTGGAGTTGTAGGATTCATTTTGCTTTTCAGAATGCAAATGTTTGTATATGTGGAAGGTTTTGGTTTTCCACACGTGCTGGTATTCTTAGCATGACTCCATGGGATCATGGGTCTTGCTCTCAATGGAAGGAAGGATGTATACACGTGAGTGTCTTGTGTAAAGTGGAAGCACCATCTCCTGGTTCTTACATTTTTATTGTGCACCAACTTGATAGTGCTTCAGCGATTGTCTGGATCTGATTTTTATGCTCTGAGCAAATGGCCAGGCCATGCCCAGATCAACTGCCCTGCATGCCTGATGTGTCCAGGATATATCATACTTGTTATGCACGTGAATTACATGTGTACAGTGTTGGTTTTATCTAGGGTTTTCAGACATCTGGAAGTCCCAGATGAGTTCTTGGCCCTGAATTTTGTTACCAGGGAGAGCAGATGGAGGCACAACTTCTTCCTGCTTGGCCCTTTCAGTAAACTTGTTTGGTTATAGCTGTACCAAATCTTACAGAAGTAGGGCAGTCTTGGATGGTGGGGATCTACTAGTCTGCAGGAGGAGCTTTAACATGAACTTCACTGGTGTCTGCAAAGATAACTTCACAGATCTGTGGATTATTGACAGCTTTGGAAGAGCTCCTGCACTTTTAGTTTGGCAGGGAATGGCAACAAGATGGCTCCAAGCTAGAGTTCATATGCTGAGATTCCTTGATATCCTTGGTACAAAGTAGAGGTTTTTCATTTTTCCTCCTGCTCTGTTGCAACAAATAGATGATGTATAAACACCTGCTTGTGAATGTGTAATGTAATTACTGCTATCAATTCTTTTTCAGGGTATGAGCATTATAGAGCAGCTAGATCCTGTATCTTTTAGCAATTACTTGAAGAAATACCATAATACAATATGTGGAAGGCATCCTATTGGAGTGCTATTAAATGTAAGTAACTTGATTTTTTGAAGAATGTAACTTCTGGAAAAATGCTTGCATTTGTAAATGAGTATTGCTGCAGTATTCCTTAGTTCTAAAATGTCAAGCTTTGAATTAATTTATTTTTTTAAGTGTTCTCAATTTGGTCTCTGATTTTCGTGTCTTGCATATAGACAAATGTAAGCTCTTGAAAGGGCTGAGGGTTTTCAGTTCCCTAAGGGAGATGAGATACCACATTCCTTTTGAATTTCAATGAAATGCAATCATTCACTTTCTCTTGACCCTAAATAAATGAAAAAATAAATCCATTTCCCTGAAGAAGTATGTACTTACTCTTTTGAATCAGTACTTATGAATTTGTATTTATTTTCTCCATATTGCTTTTAGCTAGCTATTGTGAGTGCCTTGTGATGTCTGGCAGTGTTTTTGAGTTTTGCAAATATCATGAGAGATGGCCTCTGTAAGTATTAGTGCAGAGCACCATTAACTCATAAATTAACAGCAATTAAAATTCAGATTACTTTCTGGTTACTGTATTCTGCTTTGGTGATGCAGTGCAGACATAAACCTGGCTTAACTTAGTTGTCTGAATTTGGTCACAGCTGCTTTACAGCCCTAGTGGAGTGCTGTAGATTTGCCATACTGCTTGGGTGAATCTCACTGTATTTTTACTGTCATTCCAATCTGAAACAGGAAGCATGTTAACTTTTTTAAAAGGGAATACTTAATTCACTGGGAATGTAGTCTGAATGGAGAACATGGAGAGGAACCTTTTAAAGTGGAGTCTGTAAAAGTTTGTATGAGCAATATCAATATTGGGGATGCATGTAGCAAAGTTCAGTACTATGACAACTCTGCAAATATACCTATCTCTTACCCTCAGATAATTATTAGTTTTGCAGTGAATCACAGCTAAATTCTGTTCATCACTTTTGCCAATTGTCACCCTTTAATAAATTATCCTTGTATCTTCTTTTTCCTTAATGGAAGAAATAGAATCTGAAAAGCGTTAGTAGTGTTAGGTTTTTTCTGTTGCATCTGTGTCTCTGTATAAATTCCCCATGGAACTGAAAGCATTGTTTCTAAAGGAGGTATCATGAGAGGTTCAGTGTTGCTGTAGAGAATTGCATGGATGTACACAGTATAGTGGGGGAAGCATCAGTGCATGAAACAGCACAGATATGGGCTAGGTCCTCTGGTTACTGGGAGGTGCTTGTATAATGAGCTTGTGAGAGATGGTGCAAGGACCTTTGAGACCTAGGAAATGTAATTTCACCAATATCTTTTTTTAAACAGCTCTTTTTCTCTCCTCAGGCTATCAACGAGCTCCAGAAGAATGGAATGAATATGAGCTTTTCATTTTTGAATTACGCTCAGTCAAGCCAGTGTCGAAACTGGCAAGACAGCTCAGTGAGTTACGCAGCTGGAGCACTGATGGTCCACTGAACTGCTGAATGCTCAGGGATGGCACCTGCACACACTCTGTATACGGGGTCCCAGCCTAGCCCTTACAAAGATACAGTCCCTGGTCTTTGGGTATACTGAAACCTCAAACTAATAGAACTCTGTTCTTTTCTAGTAGGTGTAGTCCTTCCTTAGTTTCAACTCATTTAAAAATGCTTTCTTGTTTAGGACAATGGAAGGAAGATGGGTATCAGAGCTTTTTGTGAGAGTCTTTTTTTCTTTGGAGAAGATAATGGCTATGAAGGCGTGGTGGTAGACTGTCCTTAAAAATACAACATGTAAAGCATTTATTACCATATCCTAAATTTGCACTCTTTGCAGACCTGTGCACATATACTCAGCTTTCAGAATAGTTTTGCAAGTTGTAAGCGGAAAAAGGGGGTGGAAGCTTTTTAATAAAAGATAAAAAAGGAAAACAACGCATTTAATAAATGATTCTGTATTAGAATATAATAAAACTCCAGTATAGTCAGTTACTACCCGTGATGTACAACAGATATCTTCTATTTTAGTTGCTAATAAAGGGCTACACAAACCAAAATAGTCTGATTTAAACTTATTGCTTTGTGTTCTGTATGTGGCTGCTTGTCATTAACATTCTTTATCCTCAGTTCTTATGCTTGATAACTCAGCCATTCTGTAAAATACTTTAGAATGTATTTTGTATTCAACATTTGTTGACTACATCATTTACAGACTTTTTATCTTAAACCTGCACTATGACTTCAGCTGTGCAAAAGAATTTGGAAAACTTTTTGTATAGTCTAATCTTTTTTCTTTCATAATTAATCTATGAAGTAGTATCTTTTAGAATGTGATACAAATTTGTATCAGCTGTACACTTTTAATGATTTTTATGCTCAGTTTGATTATTCAAGTGAAATAGACAAAGTATTTTTGTTTGAAGTTAGTAATAATTGAAAACAAGCAGTAGCTTGAAAATGATCATTCTTAGAGTATCTGTCCAGCATTCATAGGCCACAGAAGCCATACAGTGCTAATCTCAAGCAATTATTCCTCAAAGATTATTTGGAAGGGGAAGGTGAGGCTTCTCTTCTTTTTTTTTCCTTTTTTTTTTTATTCTTTGACCATGGGTAGAATTGTTTCATGGTTTTTAAACATCCCATGTTAAAAGTTCTTGAACTTTCTTGCAGCCAAAATAATGATGTAATTATTTCAGTTGTCATTCCCAAAGACTTCCTTTTGTTCCAATAAGACATGCAAAGTAGGCTGCAGTATTGGCTCATTATCTAAATGGAGATTTCATTCCTTGATAATTCACCTGCTATCAAGAAACCTCCTGGTACATTCAGCTTTTCTAAGTGGCAGAGGGGAATTTCAGAATTCAATTTAAATTACCTCTGAAAGTTGTGAGAATTGCTGCATGCAAAGTCTTAGCTGAAAGCATACCAGACATCTTGATTATTCCTATTAAAATACCCTCTGCTTGCATCACTTCTATTTATACCTTACCACAGTAGGCCACCATTTTAATAATAGCAGGTGAATGCTCCATTTATAAAATGAACTACTTTGCAGATGTTCAAAATCCATCCCAAATGCCAAACTCCTGTGCATGTCTGTTCTTTTAGTTGCCTTACTGCTCTGCCTTGTTCTTGGAAAGTCTCAGCAGCAGACAGGGAAAAGAACTTTCAGATTTCTGTTGACAGACCAGCAAGAAGGCTGTGCAGGTAGAACTGAATTGGTAGCCAGTCTTTGTAAATACTTGTCTGACTGTGCCTTATTAACAAAGTAGTTTGGTCATAAAGTTTTTTTTAAAAAATCTTTGGTGAATACAAGTTTAATTAGGGCTTGGGTTTCTTTCAGCCTTATGCCAAATGCTTAACATCATTATGGAATACAGTTAATTGGAACAGTTAAGTATATACTTTCTCCCTAAGGTAAACATAGTAATTGGCTTCTGAATACAAATGCCTAAGTTGCATCTTAGTTCTGTAAGATAGTTTTAATGAAAAAAGCCCATAACTGGAAGAGCTTTGAGGAAATTGGTCAGCCATTTTGCTCAGCATAATGTTATTAAATATCTTATATTGAAAGCACTTCACATGTATACTGTACAATGTATTTCAAAATAAAGTTTCTAATTAAAATGGGAATTTCTGTGCCTACTAGTAATAACCAGCAATGACAGTTCAGAAACCCACTCAGAAAGAAATTTAAAGCTTTGTGGAACCTGTTCTAACTTTAAAAGCCTTTGTAAAGCTTTCTCTTTTTTTAGCAGGAAATACCTGATTTCAAAGAGCTCTGATTTTTTTTTTTTTTTCCCCTCTTTTGGTGGGTTTGGAAGGAGTTGACTTTGAGTGCTCTGTTTCTTGGTGTGTTTTTTTAAGATGTGTCAAGAGAAAAGGAGAATCTTCTGAAAAAATCTTCACTCAAGACTATTAATTCATTATTTTAGCTTTACCACACATTTTATTCTCATTTAAATATACATTTGTATATAGCATGTTGGGACAAAGTGTCTGATTTAGACAAAACTGAATATTAGGTCCTGTTCACTTTTCTGGAAGTTTCTTCTATGCATAGAATGCCTGAGCTTTGACCACTCTTCTGGTGCAGGAAATCCTGCCAGGGACATGATTCCTGTTTTTTGGCATTTTAGAGAAATGTTCACTCTGAAAATGGTGAGTAAAGTACTCCTCTGCTTTTCTGTTCTCATGTTGTTCACAAAGGAGCTTTATGTATTTTCTTTCCCTTAAATACTGCCTAAAAAGTTCTTTGCAAGTACTGTCTACTGAGTTCATAGTTCTTCAGTTCAATGTTTTTGACATTGAAGTGGCACAATAGGTCTTCCATGGTTTTGTGTTTAGATCAGCAGAAGTAGGAGGAGGCAGAGGCAGAAACAGCATCCTTCTGCAGGGCATTAAATGGCTCAGTGGACACTGGGTGCCAGCTCCTGCTTTGAAACACTCGTGGCATGGAGTAAGTCGAGTGTAGCTGCTCCAGCTCTCAGCCTTTGTCAAGTTATAATGACAGTTTGGCTGTATTTGTTTATTTTAAAGATGATAAAAAAGCCACTTGATTGGCTTTGATCCAGTGTCTTATTTAAGCTGGACTTCTACTCCAGTGCAGTTCTCCTTAGTGCCTTCAGAAACGTTGAGTTTGCCCTCGCTTTTTTAGACAGCTCTTGCTCTCGCTGGTTCCCAGTCAGGGGCTTGTTGCTGTGTCTAAGGAGTCTTGCATATTTTAGACTTTACTTGGGAATTTTTGATTGACATATCAAGTAGTGAAATGGGGGAGGAGGGAGGGGAGTATACGTTTGACACCTGCACAGAGTCTCACAGTACTTCAGTATATTGTTTCTGTGGCTTCAGGGTGTTTCCATTTCCTGTTCCTAATTTTCCCTTTATTCTCTCAGGAAAAAAAACAAAAAAACCCCACTCTTCTCTGCATCAAAGGAAAATTGGCTCTGAAATCATCAGTCACCATGATTTGTAGTTGCTATTTCCTCAGGCTGAGTTGTGCTAATTAACATCTGATCCTCTCTCAAAAAATAGCCAGAACTATTGTATTTCTGGAGAAATGTTTTAAATCCCTTTGCCATCCTACTTCCTGAAAGATAACCTTGAAAAGATATTTGATGTGTCTAAGTATGAATTTGAGGGTCCAGTGTAGTGCATGTCAAAGCTTGAGATATTTTGGGTTGGGATCCACAGTGTAGCCAGATGGCCTTTTCAGTAGATGGTTACAAAACATGACTTGGAATTAGTCTGTAGGGTGAAATTACTTTATTCTCTCAGTAATGCACAATCTATTGTCTCTAAAGTTTCTTTTTTTTTTTTCTTATTTGATTTTGCCTAATTCTGAAAACAATTTGTCCCTACTGACAACTTCCAGATAACTTATGTCATTTGGGGGTTATCTTATGTCAGGATTAGCTGAAAACTCAATGTTTGTTTCTTCATGTGTTTTCTGGTGTCTGTTTAGTATATGCATTCCCTACCGCTGGGGTCTGAGGCATCTCTCCCATTGCTTATGCCCCAGGAATGAAAATGCTGTGGTACTGATATATCCGAATTAAGAAAGCAGTTATGTCAGTTTATTTTCTTGCAGGTTGCAGGAGGGTGTATTTGTAGAGGCTTGGATCTTTCTCGAAAGGGCAGAGAAATGAGGAGAAGAGGGAGAAGAAAATGGTTGCTTTTTAAGTTTGATGTCAGCAACTGTTCTGCAATATTGTTTTTGGCAGCTGACATGCTGCCAAGCACTGCCCAGTGCAGCTGTCAGTCAGGTGCAGTGGTGGCCAGCCTGTTACTGCTGCTTCAAAGAGAAGACATGCTGGAGGTATCTTGTTAAGTGGAGCTCAGTTTGTTGAAATTCAGGGGTAAGAATCCTACACTGAAATCTTTAAGTTGTAAAGGTAAATAGAGGTATCTCTGCCTTTTCCCAAAGGTGACAGATGGACCTCCACACTCCCCAGGTTTCTAAGGTGATGTGTTTGGTTCTTGGTGGATTTAAGAGAAGATAATTTAAGTAATTTTCTCAATCCTGTTATCTTGATTGATATAAAAATGTATTCCCTATAAACACTTCTAGATATCTTTTTCAAAGCTTGTGAAGCCCAAGTTATTTTATTATTAATGTCAAACAAAAATATATTCTAATTCTAGTAGTTGTGTTTAAATCTCATTTAAAGAATTAGCCAGGGCCTCAGATTCTGCAATGAGTGACGCAAGTAATGAAACTTTAGACTTAAATGATCTAATATCTGCTCTGTATATGATAAAGACCTAAATGACAGAAAGAATAAAACATTGTGTTAAACATCAAATTGAGAACTCTACAAACCTGAACTTCTCAGGTTTCTTTTTTTCCTGTAGTGAGTTTTTAAAAAGTGAGAAATTACTTTCCTGTGCCTGTGGCTGTATCTTAACAAGAGTGAGAACTGCAGCGCTCATGGGTGAAGGCTCTTTTTTTTTGGTAAAAGGTGTTTATTTTTCTGCTGAACTCTTGCAGCAGAAAGTGGAGTGTTTGCATCTTAGTGCCTGGGCTGCAGAGGCTGGTCTGGGCTCCTCATCTGTGTGGGCAGGTAGGGAAAACCATTCCCTGGGTTTTGTTGTCTGAGACTTCAACTGCTTTTCATTTGTCTCCAAAATTGTTAAAAAGATTTTGAAAAGTGAGCCTTAAAGCTCAGCTATGATTAGTAAGTGTTGAACTCATGCATATTTTTACTGGTAAAATTTATTTTTCTTTATGATTGCAGTCCAAAGAGCTGGTGTTACACAAATAAACATTCAGGAAGATATCTGCTGCAAATGGGTGGAAATGCAGTCTGGCCTCACAACTGCTTTCAGGGAGAAAGCACATTTCTGCATTGAAAGGAATTGTTTTCTGTTTGCAGAGCTGCAATGTAACCAAATGCTGCTTTCAAGCTGTTCTGAAATAAACTGACTTGGTTGTTGTAGCTCCGGAATGGGCTCAGCATTGCATCCATCAGAGGGACAGCAGGGCAACGGGATGCATTACTGACAAGTGCCCCACAGATTTCCAAGCCAACTTCAAAGCACTGGGCTGCTGGGGGAAAATAATTCTATTTAAGTGGCAGACAGGTATGTTGTGGCAGGTGTAAATCTACTTTATGGAGACTATGCAAGTAGTCTCATGCTCATTTAAGGAAAAAAATGAAGCCAAACATCTCCCCAAAATTTAAAGAAAGTAGAAAGAGCCCAGGCAGGTGTGTGTGTTTGTGAGTGCGAGGAGCGGGGAGAAGCCGCGGCGGCAGCGCAGGTCTGGCCGGCGCTAGGTGTCAGTGTGGGAGCGTGCCCGCCCGACACCGCACCACAGCCCAGGCGCAGCAGGAGCGGCTGCTGGGATGTGCAAAATGTCAGATACAGCCTTGTCCATATCCAAAAGCTCCTTTTCCAACAGCCTCCGTGTTTTAAATGCAAATCCTTATTTATAAGTTAGTTTGGAGATCGTCACCTGCTGAGTTGCCTCTGTCACAAACTACAGGAAAAATGGTAACAGCATCTCTTATGTACAAATGTTTCAGTTGACAAAGCTCCTAACCAAACACTCCAAGAGAAGCAATGGCACAGCTCCCACTGTGCCTCTGGGCCTTCCTGCTCTGCTGTAACCAGTCTGTTTTGTGAGTCCTGCACAAATAGCTGCACTTGGGCTGTGTGGTGTTTCAGGAAGGGTGTTCTTCAATTCAGGACAATGTGGCAGCCTAGGTTATGAGCTGTGTGAGGGAAGGGCTTCTTCCAAGTGCAAAGTGGCACTGCAGTTGGAAGGTGATCAGCACATGCTCCTGCCACTGTAAAAGGTGATGGTCTAATGGGTTTTGGCAACATAGGCTCACAGAGGCAGCTGGAGCTGTTGCCCTGCCCGAGCTGGGGGCAGCAGGAGGGATGTGAGTGTCCTCTGTGGCATTGCCTACCCTTGCACCCCATGACCTCGGTCCATGTGTTTGGTGTAGCCTGGCAAGTGCAGGGTTCCCCCCATGGAGATGGGGGACACCTATTGAGCCGTGTATCTTTGAGCATCCTGCCTCTGCACAGATGCTTATTTTTTCAAAGCTTAAAAATATATCTCTGCATCTGACTGAGCTTTCACTGAAGTCAATGGAAGATATATCAAACTTTACATTCTTAAGATTTGGAACTGCTCAAGAAAGTGGTGAGGGAGCCAGGTCTCAGCCATTGTAACCTGGGGAGAGACTGTGGGAGGAGGGTGCTGGCAGCCCATGCAGTAGAACAAAAGCAGAGATGAAGAATATGCACTTCATCTGGAGATAAATGTCCATGCTGTCTAGCCCTAAGCAGAAGTTTTGTTTATCTGATCTTCATTTAATTTTATAAGATTATTCTGTTCATTAAAAAAGGAATAGGAGTCAAGCTGCTGGGTTTTTTAAATTTTTTAAAACACATCAATTTTCTTGACATATGAGCTTTTCCATGACTAGAGTTTCTTTTAGCTAACCTCATCTTTATCTGAGAGAGAAATCTCAGGCCAGATCCAGCTTAATTTATACTTGCGGCATTCCAGAATGAAGTCAGAAGGTGAGGGTCTAAAAAGTCACGCTGGAAAAGACAAATAGAAAAGAAAAAAGAGAACATCCCCTTCTTTTTCCCCCAACTGTCTCTAACTGGAACAGAATTGGCCCAGTGAAGAAATTTTGAAGTTCATATTTGTCCTTTACAATGCTGTGTTGTTTTTATCACTGGAGAGCATCTGGGCTGCCCTAACAGCTCCTGATGTACTGGAGTGTGCCATCTGTACTCTCATAGGAGGAAAGGTAAAACAGAGGTAAGAGACAGTGTGTCTTGGACTCTCCAGCATCTTGCTATACTGAGAGAAACAAAAACTGAGGGGGAAAGCCCAGCTTGACCAGGGCCAGAAAGCACGGTTGGACCTGTGTGAGTTGGAAGCAGGGCCTTAGGTGATCTAGGGCATTGCCAAACAAAGCAAAGGGAAATGCCACCACACCTCCAGGCAGCCTTTCCGAGCCTTTAGCTGGTCTCACAAGAGAAGCTTTTTTTGTGTCTGGAGACAAAATTTGCGCTGAAATGACTTAACTGCCCATCACAGTGAATCCTTGTGAAGAGAGTGCCTTCATCATCTCTCAATATCTAATGCTGGAAGGCAGGAATGGAATCCCCCTGAGCCTTCACTTCATCAGGCTGAATGAACCCAATCTCTTCAGCCTTTCTTCATGTGTCAAGGTCTCCAATCCTGTAACTGTCTCAGGGCACTTAACCACCCCCCCCTCCCCACCCCTAAACCTGCTGGGCTGCCCCCAGTTTTTTAATGTCCTTCTTGACCATGGGGGTAATAGTGGGCACAGTGTCCAGATATGATGTGGGATAGTTGTAACCCTTGACGTGCTGGGTTCAGTCTCACTGAAACAGCACGGTCAGGTACTGGTACAGTCACTGCCATGGGGTATTTTTTGTCACGAGCTTTCAAAATGCTGTGTAAGGATGTTTTAGGAGTAGCACTCTGTTTTGGCGCTCCTGAGATTTTTCAGTCTGTCAAAGCTTCTTCAGCCCTCCCATCTACAGATCAGAAGAATTAAGTCTTATTTTAGCTACCCTCTTCCTTTTGGCATGGCAGACAAATACCTCACCTTCTGCAATGTGTAACTCTAGGATGAAATTTACCAGGGCAAAAAGACCCCCTTAAAGAGTAAGAGGGATACATCAGTTTTACGCATAAATGAAAGGCAGTGAAATCTTCCAAGTTTCTCTTATGTCTACACCTCATGAAAGGAATTAAACTTTTTCTAAACTATTCTATAAATGAAACACCATGGTTTTCTTGAATATTTTCCTGAGCAGCATGATGTTGACACAAAAATAAGCCCTGATTCTAATACTGATAGCCAGCTGGGCAATTGCTCTGCCAGGTCCCTGGTGATGAGGTCACATGTTCTGTATGGGAATGCACTGGCCTTCTTGCCCAGCTCTGTGCTTGACCAAATGTTGAACTTCCATCCAAACAAGGATCTATGCCTGAGGTTCCTCATCTTTATAGCAGAAACCATGGTACTTGACTTCCTTTTGATAGCAGAAAGACATTAGCGACCGCTACTCTATCTGTCCAGGTCTTTACACGGAATCACAGAATTAACTAGGTTGGGAAAGATCTTTGAGATCATCAAGTCCAACCTATGACCTAACACCACCTTGTAAACTTAATCAAGGCACTGAGTACCACACGCAGTCTTTTTTAAACATCTCCAGGGATGGGGACTCCACCACCTCCCTGGGCAGCCCATTCCAGTGCCCAATCACTCAGTAAAGAATTTTTTCCTAATGTTCAGAATAGACTTCCCTGGTGCAGCTTAAGGCTGTGTCCTCTCATTCTGTCTCTGGTTGCCTGGGAGAAGAGACTGACCCCCACCTGACTACACCTCTTGTCAGGCAGCTGTGGAGAGTGATAAGGTCCTCCCTGAGCCTCCTTTTTTCCAGGCTAAACAACCCCAGCTCCCTCAGCTGTTCCCCAAAGGACTTGTGTTCCAGACTCTTCACCACCCTTGTTGCCTTTGCAGGCATTTAGAGACATAGTAGTGTTACATCATGTGACATTTGGGAGGTCCACCACCCATCTCTCATTCGGGATGCCCAAGCTTAATTTGCCTGTGGTAGATGTTTCTCCACTGTGTTCATGGAAAACCTTTGGTGTGGTGATCCCCGGCCTCCAGCATGGCCCTGCCAGGGCTTTGATGGCATTCCTGGGTGGCATTTGGGTTGAGTTCTCTTCTCTGCAATTTAATCCCTTTTGCTTTCCTATCCCAGCAGGCTTGTTAAACTCTTCCACCTTGTTGGAGTTGCTGGTTTTGATTGTGAAAACCTTATTGTATCTCTTCTCATTTTTCTCTTCCCTGTAAGGAACAGCCCCAATTCTCTCCATCCTTTTCTACACCATGACTAGTTGCTCTTTTCTTCTAGGCTGCTGGTCAACACTTCCTCAAACTGGAACATGCAAAATGACTCATTTATGCTGAGACCAGACTGGTGCCAAGTGTGGGGGAGTATAACTTCATGTTTTCAGATTTGTCACCACTGCACGGTGTGACCCAGGATGATGCTCCCCCTTCCTTAGCAACAAGTCACTGTGACATGCACTGACACCTAAATCCAACAGAACAACTGTATAGTCAAGTGTTGCCTTGTTAAATGTCTGCTCTTCTAGAAACTCATGTCAGGTTGGCACTTTTTCTTGCCCTTATCAAACTGCCTTCTGTTTTTCAGATACTTTCTCCAGTTTGGCTAGATTATTTTGAATTCTTAGGCTGTCTCCTGTATACTAGAAGTCCTTCTACCCTAGCCATCATCTTCAAATTTGTCAACAGTATTTCAGGAGCTCAGTATCCATTAATGAAGATAGAATGCAGTACCATAGACTGGCTTCAGTGAAATCCATATTTTAAGCACCCTTCTAGTTTGACAAGAAATTTACTGACAGTGACTCTTAAAAGCAAGTTTTCTAACCAACTCTGAACTGTCCTTATCACAGTGTTATGTTGACTCAAGTCACCTCCCCCATAACACCCCATGTAAGAAAATACTAAAGCTTTGCTGTAGTAAAAGCACATCTATGGCTTATGTAGAATGTCAGTTTCTATTTTTATCCTCTCACAGAAGGAACCTGCAAAGGTTTGAAATGTTAGTTCCTCATTAATCTGTATTTGCCATCACTCATCTGCTTGGCACCTTTCATGTGTTTGCAAGTAGCCTGGTTTGTTCTTGCAGTATTTTTATGGGTTCTAAAGTTCAGCCAACTGGTCTGTAGTTGTCTTGCTTCTCTGTCCCTCCTTTATTAAGCTTATCACTCCATTTGCCCTTGATCAGTTTTGTGGGATCTTGGTCACCCACCCTGAATTCTCAGGTAACCCCAGCCAGCTCTCAGGTAGTTCTGCCAGTGGTGGAAATACCTATTGGGAATTTCATTAGATGTAACCAGTTTGAAAATGTTCAATTTATCAAAATAGTATTTTAAAATAAGTTGAGATAGCTTTCTCTTTTTTAGTACCCTGAAGTCTCAGTCTTTTGATGGCAGTTCTGTCAGCTGTCCAATCACACCTTGACCCCTCCAGTGAAAACAGAAAAAAAAATTAGAGAAATTTGACACTGATACATTTAAGTGATAGAAACATGGGAAGGAAAGGACAACATGGTTCAGCGAGTCTCATCTCCAGTGTCCATGAAGTGTAACATCATGCAGAGACTACACAAGTCTCTGCACCTAACAAGCCAAACCTGCTTTAGCATATTCCTGGTGCCAAGGGGGATCGGTGCAAGGCTTGGACTTGTGATCCCTTGGTGCAAAGCTTTGGCTGGTGGAACAGCGAGGAGAAACATACAGACAAGAATTCCAGGAGAGAGACTGGGGTAATGGCAATGGCCATAATTTAAACAATGCTTTTTGCTAACTTTTATACAGGTTCTTCTTCTCAGTTCAAAGGAAAAGACACTTTACTCAGTGCTTCACTCTTTCCTGCAGCAATCCACAACTTACCAATGGCTTTATGATGGCTGTACAGTTTTTAGCTCTCCAGTTTTTTTATGCAGCATCATCTCAGATCAGATGCCCTCAGAAACGTCCCCAAGCTGTAAAAATGGGTTAATCATCCAACAATCTCTTGTTTCAAATTCAGTAAAGTATTACACAAGCATTCACAAATGATGATCTTCAAAAATAAGAGTAGCTTTACATTTCTTCATGTTTCTTCGTGATTCTTACATGTTTCTTCAACCAATGTACAAAGCAAAAATGTTTTGTAATGTTACATTATTGTTATTTTTTAAAAAATAATAGTTATCCTTTAGTCAGTGTTAATCTGTGACAGATGGCTCTGTCCATCTGGCACTATTGAAGAGCATAAAAATCTAATTTATGTGAAAAAATTATTTAAAATTGTGTATTAATTAGAAGCAACTAAAACAACTGATCTTTTCATCATGGGAGAGCATGATGGTGCCAAAGCACCACTAATAAATTCCACTGCCAAGAAGTGGGAGACAGTTTGCAGACAGAACTCAGGGCATGAATACTTTTTCTTGTGTCTTAGATGTGAAATATTTCTAAGGACAAAAAAGATCCTGTGACCAAAGTGCAGTGTCCCTCACAGACAAATTTACACAGGTTTTGGCTCGTGCTGAAGGAAGGTGTGGTATCAGCCTGTTCCTCTTTCTCTGGTAAGAGGGAGGGCATCCCTCATGCAAAGGCAGACTTGGAGATCCTGGATCCGAGCGTGCCTGGCTCAGTACAACATCTGAAGGAATGTTGATGGACATTTCTGCTGCTTCCACCAGACTAACAACTTTATCCTCACCCTGCTTGCAGAAAAGCCTGCAGCTCTTGCCAGCTGCCCCAGCAGTTTGGAGTGCTGAGGGCATTGCCAGGAGAAGGCAGTAGGGGAAAGCTGAGCACAAAGTCTGCAGCATGGGAGAAGAGGAAGGAGGAGGAGGAGATGAGGGCCCTCTAGAAAGTCTGCAGCATGGCTCAAGCAGAGAGGTGGATCCAGGTGAAACCAGGCTTTATTAGTCTGGCTGATCGTGGAGGAGTGTTACTTGAGCAGGCATCAGCTTCAGAAAAATTAAAAAGGCAGGAGAGGCCCTGCAACTAACAGTTGCACAGAAATTTTTAATAAAACATAGATTTTACCATCTTCACAGCATGATCCCACTACCATGGTGACCTGTTTGGTGGATACACTTGGATTTTTTGGGATCTTGATTGGCTTGCTACATTGCTCAGGGAATCTGAAAAGTTATTTGGATGTGATATACTCAGAGAATAAAGCACACTTTGACTATGACAAGATAAACATTCGTTATATTTTCTTCTTTTAACATCACCAAGTACTCAGTTTGAAGAGAAACATGATTCTTAAATTTTTCCTGAAATTAAAAAAAACCCCAATCCATTCTTCTAATGTTGGTTCAGGAAAGTTCTTTCTGTCTGCAGTGGGCAAGATGATTGTCTTATCTTGGACCATGAAAGGGTTGAGTAACGTTTTGTACTGAAATAAAAATATTTCATCCTGAAGATCAGAACAGATTACTTAGTATTCCTCCAGAAAGCAGATTTATATTTAGAATGACAATAAGGTTTTCTTAGCAATAGTAATTTTTTTCCCTACAAAAAACAGAGTTCTGAAAGTAAATCCTTAGACAAGACTGCTTTGCATTAAAAACGTGCTTTCTTTTTCATGACTCCCAGGTCAGGTTAGCCTC
The DNA here is from genome assembly GCA_013399915.1 of Illadopsis cleaveri. Lineage (NCBI taxonomy): Eukaryota > Metazoa > Chordata > Aves > Passeriformes > Timaliidae > Illadopsis > Illadopsis cleaveri. The sequence goes on along the minus strand of VXBB01007127.1, from coordinate 89,368 downwards.
TTCAATCTGTGTGGAAAATTCTTAGGTGATTTATTAAAAAGGAAACTAATCAGAATTTGGCTATGCAATAGCAATCTATTAAAATGCATGATTTTATTAAACATGCATTTTTCTGGTGGTGTTATAATCAGGAAGTATCTGACACCAGAAGCATCATTTCTATTAAATTTCAGTTGCATAATTTTGAAGGCTATAAATCACTCTTCATTTCCTTTTAAATGCTGTATTATGATTCCCTAGCAGCAAGAGGTAATATTTCCAAAGTTTAAAGCCAAGCTTTAGTCCCCATTGGATGCTGGGGGAAAGCCATCAGGATGCTTGGTCTGTGAACCTGAGAAGCTGGAAGTGGGTCTTTGGTGCACCATACTCTGCCTGCACAGCTGTCTCTGAAGTCCTGAGTGTGTTACTGCACGTCTGCAGCAGTCAGCCAGGGCTCCTGACATCAAAACCTGATGCTCATGCTTTTGATACAGGAGATAGATGAGGTTTGGCACCCTTTAAAGAGGATTGGAAACCAGGAATACTATGGGTTAGGGTGCCTCCACAATTTGCCTTCAAGAGACATACTGAGAAAGGTCAAGACCTAGTCCCTTCCTCCAGACTGTGGTCACCCAAACCCGAGTCCTCTTTTGAGAGTTAGTGCTAATGTGTTGCCTTTCAGAGTCAAATGAGTCGAGGAGAGGAGAGGCGAGGCATTGGTGGTAATACTTAAACTTTATATTAATGGTTTGAACATGTGCTCAGGAAATGTGACACATGCCTTTTAAGCTTTACTCAGCTGGAGGATGTTCAAACCCACATCAGAGAAAATCAGCAAGAAAGAGCTGAGGGATGAGAGTGCTCTTGGGGCAGAGGGCAGGTCTGCTTACACATTGCACTCTAGTCTTTGGATGAAAAACAAGAATAATTCTGGGAACACAGACTGGAACTTTGCTTTCTGAGTTATAATTCCTCTAGCCTGGTCTCTTCTGCTGTGCTTGGAAAGCTGCATTTGTACTGCCTCTGTCCAAGGGTCCTGGCCCTGTGACATATACTTAAAATTACTACCTTGGAATAAAACTGCCCTGATAGAAACCTCACAGAGGCAGGGCACAGGTGTTTTGTAATTGAGTGCTGGTTTTAGAGGCTGGCCACATACTCACAGCCTACATTTTACCTTTATCAGCTCTATGATAAAAACTACCAGCACTTCACCTCCACTGAAACCCATGTCCTGAGCTCAGTGTCTCGATGCAAACACACACATGGTGGTCACAGCATTGGCAGGCTTTCATTCCCCACAAACTGAATTAAAAGCTGCAGTTCTTGTGTCTGGAAATGCCAGCTCAAAAGGGTTCCAAAGCACCTAGATGCTTTAAAAGAGAGTGGCCCCATCAGAAAATGTCCCATGTGAAAGCTGCACTGTCAGTTTTTTGCACCTTCCCAAGTGTAAAGCCAACAGAAGTAGTGGGGCCAAACCCCTCTCAGGGTTTCCCATGGCCCTCGCTGGTCAGGCTGAAAGCCAGATTATCTGTGGTGGTGGGAGAGGCCTGAGCCCATCCCTGGAGAGGCACACATTGCCTGAATGTAAATAACTGAAGCAGAAGAGAATTAAATCCAACAGCTATTTAGAATGAAATTCACAAACAGATTTGCCCTTCTACTGCCAAGGGTGTGCTCTGTGGAACCGAGGCATTTTATTGTAATTATCATGCTACCAGAGGGTCTCTTAGAGCCCTGATTCCCACAGCCCAGCAAACACAGAACAATCCCAGAATTGATTAAAAGTAGTAATTCAGATTCTAGCTGTCATGAGCTAGAGAGAAGCTTGAAATTGTTACTTGTTTTTTGTTACTTGTTTTTTATTAAAGGGTTCAAATAAGAAAAATGTCATGGGTATTTTTTTAAATGTAATTATTTTAAAACTAATGCCTTTATATAAAGAAAGAGCCTGATGTGTGATTTTTGTACAGTGTAGTTGGCAATCCTGTGAGTGGGACTACCCTGCATTTGCTAGGTCATTTCACATGTGCTGCACCATATGCACATATTAGAAATTAGGATCCTGATGTCCATTTGCCAGCTAAACCTCCAGACACCTGGCTGTTTGGATATGTTCTGGACATGCTGCCCAACATTAGTTAGTATTTGCATTGCAACATCTGGTGCTGTCTGTGGTGTCCCTGTAGAAAGAAACACTTTCCCAGAGGTAGCATTCACAGTTGGGCTTGTCACCAGGGGCTTGACATCTACAGCACCACAGGTTAGTTTCAAGCTCTGTTCTTTCCTGTAGTTGGAGCCTTTTGAAATCTTTGGAAGAGCTGCCCAGAATAAAGTACAGGTAAAGAAGGGCTGCCCAAGAAACTGCTGAACTTCTGCTTTGATTGTTTTTATGACAGGAGCTATTTCAGATAGACTAAGATAAGCAGCAGACAAGTAGCACCGTATGGAAATAGTGCTCCTCCCATGACGGTGGGATTTTTGTGCTCTCATTCAGCTTTGCAGGAAAGACTTGATGTACAGACATGGGAAAGCAGTGGGAAAGTCACAGAGCAACCAGAGCCCTCCATCTGTAACACACTCCTTCCTCTTACCCCTATTATAAAAGGAGTAGGCAAGACTTGTTTTCTCCTTCCTCCCCATTTCTTCCTTTTTGCAGAGAAAGCAAGTTAATTGAGCCAGTCTGATCAGGGAGCTGCTGAAAAAAAAAGAAAACAAAAAAGGTAAAGTTTATAAAAACTGAATGCATGCTTCTTTCCTGAAAGAAAAGAAATGGATTTTGAGAAGATAACCAGTTCTTGACATGGGAAGCTCATTCCCCAAAGCCAATACTTGAGCCAAGAGGTCAGGTCTTGTATCTTGCTGTTTGCTATTAAGTTTGCATGTAACTAGGCTGGAAGGTTTTTGGTTTATGCTGTGACTATGAGGGAGTGCAAGCTTTCAGCCACACAAACAAATCCTGAGGCTTTAGCACAAGCTCAGCTTGTCAGTACAAAACAACATTTAATTAACCTAGAAACTGTTACCCAGGAGTTTGTCTGAGCAACAAATGATCAAAGAAGATGTCTCTCCCCCATTTCATTGGTCTGTTTGACTCCCTACAAAGGGATGTTTTGCACTCTGAGCGTGGAGGGGGGATGTTCTTCTTTGAAGTTGTTTTCAAGTGCTTTTGGCAAAGGTGGTAAGAAGCGTGATGTTTTTAATCTTCTCTTTTCAAAAAAATTACCAGCTGCAGAGGCCAAAACCTTTCCCCTAGAAGTGCAAAAGAGTGCAAAGGTTGCTCCTCCAACAGGTGGTGAACTTCTCCCTGATAAACCTCCTCTACTTTTATAGGGGCTTTTTCAGGGAGCAAGTAAAGGCCCTCTTGCTCCAGCATGGCAAGTGATGAATCCAAGGACATATTGCCCAATGGCTCTGCAGCAAGCTGGGACAAGATGGATGGGAGCTGAGCCTAAGACAAATTGTTGAAGTTTTGCTCTTGGCAGCACTTTCAGCCTCAGCCAAACCAGAAAGGAAGCTGAGCTGGAGCTTTACACAGCTCAACTCCCTGCTTAGCACACTGCTCCCAAAGTGAAAGGCAGCAGACTTCAAATGAAACTTTCAAGCGTCACATAGTCTATTGAATTCTGTTTCCTGATCCAGAGGGGAAGGAGCAGCAGCAGAGAGAAAAAGGGAGACCATCCTCTTCAGTGGTGTCACAAACTGATTAAACTGATTAAAGTCATGCTGTATGCATGACCTTGGAGGACCTGCAGCAAAGACACAGCATGGCATATGCTTAAGTGGGTAACTATTTACATAGAACCCCACACAAGGGTTCATAATGTATTAAATCCAGCCTTCCAGCAGGAGCAAAAAAGACAAACGCAGACACAAACCTCATAAAATTGACTTATTTTGTATTTTTAGAAGAGATTTGTGAAAAAAATGAAGACAATGTTTGATAAGGAATTAAAAAGGAACTGAGAATAACATGCTTATTGGAATCCCAGAGGTACTTAAGGATGCTATTTTAGAAATTGAGAGTAAATTTATCTCCCAAATGAATAAAAACTCTGAAAGACCCCTGACAAGGCAAATAAGTCAGTGTGGTTAACCAACAGAAGCTAACAGAAGTTTACCAAAAAAGAAAAAAAAAAAGGGAAAAAGTTATTTGAAGCAAGGGATAAAGATGATGTCTGTCAAGGTAAATGTGAAAACATAAAAAGGTTGGACCAGATGAAAGATTTTCAAGAGCAAGTCACCAGAGGCAAAAGCTAGGATTAAGTGTTTTTAAACACATCAGAAGCAGGATGTGTTTGTACGCACATCAGAAGCAAGAAATGGTTAGGTTATGTAATGAAAGCTCATTTGCACATCCAGAGAGGAGCACAGAGGGTGGGGGGTATATAACACCCTGCCCAGGTCCTCCCAGGCCCATCACAGGGACCAGCAGACCACCAAAAGCCCATCTCCAGAAGCCAGAGGATCACAGATGCCCAAGGGCAAGTGGAAATCCAAATCAAGGATCCCCAAGGAATGAGGGAGGGACTTCTCCAGGCTCCCCCCAGGTCTGTCCCCAGCAGACTTCAGCCCCAGTGTCCAGACTTGAAACCCATCACAAAGTGTCATTGGGAGCAGCTCTCCAGACCTCCTTTTGATCTGTAAGGGTCGCTCTTTGAGCTCTAGGACACATTATGGGAAAAGCAGTTTGGGATTATTCATGCCTTATGACAAGATGCCTAGAGGAGAAACCCAAGGAGACTAAAGGCAGGGATTTCTGTGACTTGGATGCTTTGTGTGCCTGTACCTACTGGGAATGCATTTCCAGTCTCACTATTGGCTTGACCTGGGGAATGGAGCTGTGGCAGACTTTCCTCTGTTGAGCTGTCAGACCCAGCATGATGGATTCCACCCTAACAAACCAGCCAGAAGTCCCTGGGAGTAACATGATATCGAGCAACATGAAATGAGCAAGCAGGACAATTAGTGGGCCCTGGCAATAAGATTAGTAGGAAAGTTTTGGTGCTCATTGTGTTGGGCTTTAGTCTTCCTTTATGGCAAGAAAACTTCCTAAAACTAAAGAATGAGTAAATGAGACTTCAGAAGTGCTGTTATGAATAATGTCTGGTTAGCAGGGCCAGAAGCTATTCAGACCAGGTTTCTGAATATAGCTATAACTCAGATATTGAGTCATGAAGCTATTGCTTGGATATATAATCCATCTAGGCATAATACCTCAGCTGTGGTGCCACAGGAATGGATGATGATAGATGTGACACTAATTTTTAACCCAGGAAACAGATCAACAATCCTGATTTCCACTCAGAGTCATGGCACAGACCAAGACTAGTAGTCACAGAGATAAACACGGCATGTTGGGAAAGGTCTCATACTGTGTAGAGAAAAGCCACAGTGCATGTTGGATTCCTTTGAAGCTTTTCAAAAAGAATTAAATTGCCAGGGGCTTAGAAGGAAGATAATTTGTGTATAAATAACTGGCTGAATAATGGAAAACAAAATTTTCTCAATGGAAAAAGGATTTCAGTGGAATCCCTAAGGAATCAGTGGTGGAAACTGTGCTTTTCAGCATACACATAAATAATCAGATGTGTGTGAACAGTGAGGCAACAAAGTTTGTTGATTAAAAAATCTACTCAGATGTAATATGCCTGCTTGAGTTCAGTCAAGGTTTTCAAGTCACATAATGATTTACAAGCAGATCCATAAAAATGGACAAAGTTACAAAAAGTTTAAGACATAACTGAAATTTCACCCAGGTGCAAATAAAATAGCAGCTACAATCTGGATTTATAGTCTCATCTATGTAGTTTTCAAGTAAAATAGTACAACAAATCAGTATTAAAAAGAACTGCTTATTGTAAATTATCCTGTCTCTTTAACTGGAGATACTTGGCCAAAAGGGCTGGCTGAAATCTGCTATCAGATATTATCTTAGCTTAAGCTGAACAGCTTTACAGGCTCCTAGAAATAAAGGCTGTAAAGAGACTTCTGAGACCAGTCAATCCACTAAGCCTGAGTGATGTGTACTTGATCCTTTCCTGACAGACTCAAGTTTCAAAGACATGCAGCCTTAGGCAAACCAAAGGCTCCATCTTGCAACCCTTAATACTGTAATGTTTTCCTTAATGTTTATATCCAGTGTCCTTTGCAGTAAATTAAGCCTACTATTTTTCATTGTGAATATGGGAAATAGCTCATTTTTTTCCTTTGTAAAGCAACATTATATATATTTAAGGACATAAAAGAACTTCCTGACTTTTTAAATATTTTTTTTCTTTCAGTATGAATATCCAGTTCCTTCAATCTTCCTTTACAAGTCGTATTTTCCAGATCACTAGTAATTTGTGCTGCTTTTTCCTTACCTTTCTCCATCTGCAGGGATGAAAGCCAGACCACCACAAGGAATATTCCAGATGAGCTGTTACCAAGCACTGAGTAGAGCAGAATGGTCATTTCTTATGTCTTGCAGTCTGTAGTCTTGCTTTTATAAGAACAGTACTTACTTTATTGTCACCAGACAAGCACTGTTGATGCGAGTTCAACTTCTTCAATTAGCTTATTGATTCCCCTTGGATCATTCCCAGCTATGGTTTATGACTCCAGGGGCCTCTTTTGGCTCATTACCTAGAGACAGAGCAAACCGAGGTGAGATTCTACAGGAACCACTTCTATATGTCTTACAGGGAGTAGTGGACCACCAGGGGCTACTCTGTAGTTGCGTGTCACCAGTTTTGTGCTGGGTCTGTGGTAGTTTTGTGGGGACCACTGGCTGGGAAAGTATTGTCTTTAAGCTTTGGATGTGCTACCTTTAAGGGGTTTTTGAAATGTAGCAAAGAGGAGTAGGCATATTTTCAGAAAGCAGAATTTACCACAGAGCACTGTGAGCTTCCTCATGGTTCTACATTAGAAAAGACAGAGAATCAACCATCCAAACTGTGCTTCCCTAAGTTGTCATATCAAATGAAACAGTGCTGGGGAAGGGTGGCTAGAATCATGAGATGTGGAAACTTTTGCTTTTGCCCATTCCACAAGACATGTTATCCCTGTTGCAGAAAGAAAGCAAACCAGTTCAACATTATTTATACTTGACAAACCTATCTTAGCTAATACTCACCTTCTTTTTCTTCCATATATAGTTTGTTCATTTTTTTCCACCAATATCTTTTCAATGGAAATTTCCATTCATCAACTGATAACTTCCTATCTCCATTCTACACCTTTCAAAATTATCCCCTGTGGTTTTGATTTTGTCACCTTCAGGCCACCTTGTTTGTCCTTTGTGGGTTTGCCAAGCTTGCATCATTCTGAGGTTATTTTTACCCAGCCTTCAGGATATCAGGCTGAAGTTTATTTGTTCTAGTCCCATTGAAGACTTCTAAATTTTCTGAAAAAATTCTATGTCAGGCTTTGCATATTTTTGAGTGAAAACTTTCCTTCTGATTCTGATTCCAATTTTTCCAGATACCTGCTTCAAATACTTTTGCTCACTCAGATGCAGACAACAACAAGCAAAATGGAAAGGCCACAAAGGCAATTTCACAATACTCTTTACTAAGCCTCAGTTAAAAAGAGACTCAGTGAGGGCCAAGCCCTGTCTCATTTTCTAGGCATCTTACAATAACTGAACACAGGAGAAAAATGCAGATGTTACTCCAAAAGCACCTGGAATACAGACTGAGAACTCTTTATGCTTATGATCAAAAGACATCCACCATCAACAGCAATCAAACTGGTGGAAGAACCTCATGTATTTTAGGCAAAATTGGAATGCTCCAGAGACAAAACCCTACTGAGAACAAAGGAGGAATGATGAGGTTTCACAGACAAACCACACAGTTTGCAGTCTATTTGCCAGATTCTTGGCCTAAAGATGACAGCCAAAGAAGGGATGAAACTCTGCACTGCCTCATTCCTTGGAGGTTTGACCACCTCTTCTCAAGCCTCAGGGTAAAGGCCTGGTGAACTAAGTGGCAAAACTTTTCCCCAAATGTCTTTCATATGGCCTGAAATAAGAGGCTAACTAACAGAGCTTGTGAATCTCACATGGCAAACCATTAGAGCTGGGTGCCACCCCAGGGGCACAGCTGCCTGAGTCAAGGGTCAGTGTGGAGAGAATTAGCTCCAATCCAACCCATGCAGGTCCAAAGCTGAGATACTGTCAGGATCTTGATGAGATCTGAGTCACCACTGGACACATGTTCTGCAAAAGGTAGGTGTTGGGAGGATAGGGTTAAAACCGGAATATTTGGTGAGGACTGAACGGTTTTTGTTTGAAGTGACCTTGCAGCTGGGAATGCTAAGGAAGTCAGTTTGGGAAAACTCCATTTATTATGCCTAGTGTTGTTCATCCTCTGCCTTCTCTGAGAAGTAGAATTCCTGTGTAGAGATAACACTCTAACAGACATGCTTCAGCCTCCTGCTGGGAGAGAGGGATGATAAAAACACAGCCTTGTGATAAACTGCGTGTGCACAAAGCCTTTTAGGATGAACTGAGCCTAGAGCAGCCTGTGTCCCTGTGTGCCTTTGGTCTCTGGGGTGAACTGAGCCTAACACAGCCTGTGTCCCTGTGGTCTCAGCTGCCAGGTGTTGCTAGTGACATAATGCAATAAATCCACTCTTCACATTTCAGCTGCATTTTGGTGATGGCCCTGGTTTCCTGTAGGTGTTGATTCACAAGGTAGGTCAAAGAGGAGCTCATCCTCTCAGGCTCTTGACACTGCCACTTGCCTTCCATGTCCCACGCTTTAGCCTAGGGCAAAGCAGAAGGGAGCTGGTGCAAAAATTTGGGAGCTCAGGAGCCAAGCTCACACCACTTACCCCAAACTTTGTTGTACTACACCTCCTATAAGACTGATTCTACCATTTCATACTCTTGCTAGTGCCCAAGGCTCATCAAAAGACTGACAGTGTTAGTTCTATGAATCCCAGAACTTCCATGTGCTGCTTACAGAAAATTATTATTCACTTTCCTACTTCCCAATACTGCCCAAATGGAGAAGAAGCCTTCCCTCAAAATAAATCCATCTCTTTAAGAGAAATTCCAACAGTACCACAATTACATGCTTTATATAGGGTGAATCATAGAAAGTCATGGGAGGAAAATGTTTGAAATAAAACATGAGCTGTGAAGCATCAGTTCAAATTCTTATCTACAGCTTTGTTAGAGACAATAAAGATGGAAAATAAATTGTCTACCATTGTAATAAAACCTGTCAACTGGGCCACAAAGAGCATGGCACCAAAGCGCCGTGAGTTATACTGTCTTTCCTTGGAATGGAAATGTTACCAAACGTCAGCCAAGGCTAAATTACTGATCAGAGAGGATGCAGTTCCAAATGTTTTCCATGTAGCATCTAGCTAAGAGTGCTTCAAATCACTCCCCCAGAGTGAAAGGTCAGGCATTAAACAATTTGCCAAAAGAACAGATAATGTCTATGGAAGAAACATAAACACTAATTAAAGAACAGACTACATTGATCAAAAGAGGCACTCAAAACACCAAAAAACAACCTGGAGCTACTTCCTGAACAGAAATAAAATCAAGACAGAGCTGCAAGTCCTACAATACAACCCAGGAAAACTTGTAGAACCTACTAAGTAAAATAATTCAGTGTAACTGTGACTACCCAAGTGCACCTCTGGCAAAACATAAATCTGCCAGCTTCTGGAACATCCACTATATAAAGAAGAGACCCACACTTTGAACAGTTCACAAAATACTTTTTACAGAAACTGAAAAGGAGCCAATTGTTGAGCCTCAGACAAACTACTGAAACGAAAACGGTTGGTAGTCACTAATCCCCAGCACCATCAGTAGTCCAACATGCACAGCAGTTTTCATTCTTTAGTCTGTATCATTTCCACTTGCCAGGCTTTACGAATAGAGACATGCACCTCAATACATGGATCAGATATGCAAAACAAGGCAAAATCCAGAAAAAAAATCACTCCTATACCATCTTCAGATCTATCCATAAAACCAACTGAGCATATCCTTCTTAGGGTGGGGTGAGAGCAAAAGCATCCCTGATTCCCTGCTCCCAGGCTCAGAACTGGTAACCCTCTGCTAAGATGGTTTGGTCACTCAGACCAAAACCTCACAATTTGTACACAAAGTAGACACTGATGGACACATATGAAGCACACTTCATTAACATCAATCACAAGAGAAGTTAAAGCAGCATCCTTAGGCCTTGCCATTAAAATCAGACTTCTCACAACTTGTCTCAGAGAAGCCCTATGTAGGTGGCAAGAGTGCCAATTGCAGGTTTCTCTGATGCACCCAGAACCAGATGCTGTCAAGGGACTCCAGACAATCTTTTATGCAGCAATTCCTTCCCTTCTAAAGAACATGCTTGGAATTTGCCTTGGAGATCGAGGTAAGACATGGAACCAGCTTTTGGCTAAACCGTAACACTGACATGTTGGTACAAAGGTGTGCTTGAGCAAATTAATTTCAAACCTTATCTTTTCAGCATCAAGTAAATTTAGAGCTCTTAAACTCATGCTATGTACCACTGTTTTTCTGAAATAGGCTTGAGAATAACCACATACATTGAGATAGGCACTCAGAAACCCTGAGGTGAGTTGGAAAGAGAGAAATGCAAGTTGTGTCACCAAATACCATGCTTTGTTCCAGCCAGGACCTCTGTTTGGATGATGACCCTTGGCAGACCAGCTGTGAAGTGTCAAGTTTTGATCACACACAGGCAGGGAGAATACTGATGAGCACCTGATCTGGTGCACAAGGAGACTATTGTCACTGATGCTGTGAAATTGTGACAGATGGCATGTGGCTGGTGTTTGGTCCAGATGGATTAAAGCCAAGTGCAATGGACAGGCACATTAGAGGAGGAGAGACATATAAATATGGTGTGTAAAATGGTAGTAGACACCTGTGTTTAGGGACCTGCCTCCTGCCCTTCCTAGATTTCTCTAACTGCAATGGTATCCTGACTTTAAGAGAAGGCAAAAGGCTATGAAATATTGACACTCATGTTACTCTGCCTCTGGGCATGGGTAGCCCTGCCGGCAGTGCATTGTCACTCTGGCTGCAGGCTGTGGCAGCCCCTACTGGATTTCCATCTGTATTTATGGCAGCTACTGTGTTTAAGGCTGGAGCTGTCAGGACAGCTAACAAAGTGTGTCTCACAGCACTGCTTTCATGAGACTTTATGAGGTGTTGTTAAGACTTGTTTGCTCTCACAAAGCGCAGCGTTTGAACAAGATGTAAACTCCTCTGTGGAAACCCAGCACAGAGTCCTGAGACCCCGAGATGCCAGTAAAACAAGATATGCAGGACACCATCAGACCCTGAGGCTGTAAGTGGGCACTGCAGAACTGTGCTTACTTTCCAGTGAGCTTGTGCATATCCACAGGGCATATCAGTGGGGATTACAGTGCAGCAAGGTCTCCATCACAGCTCCTGCTGTGCCTGCTGTCTCAGACTCACAAACAGGGATGAGACTGGCTGTGTGCACATCACAGCTCAGGATACTTTTGTGTATAATTTCCTAGGAGATTAAAGTGGCTTTGCATTCTTTTTCACTCTTTTTTCTCCTAGAGGAAATAAGAGATGAGATGAGAGTTCCTAAGCATAGGTGAAGCTCCAAGAAGTGAGACTAACCAAGAGGGGCACTGAGTGACCTGTGTCACTAGTTTGAGTACCTGGAAAAGCTTGAACATGGCGTTTTGCATCCTAAGGAAAGGCTGGCAGAAGGGGTCCTAGAGCTGAAATCAGTGACCTGCACTTCATCTGCCCAGAGGCAAGTGAGCCCCCAGTAAAATCCCTCACTGTGGGGCAGATGGGTACTTACCCACGTTCAGACAGCCTGGGATAGAGATAGTGCATCTGTCTGCAGATGGAGATAAACTGTAGTCAGTGCTCTGGGATCTGATGTGAGATACAAGACCTGCTACTGAGATGATTCAGCTGTGATCAAATTCTGAGCTGATAAAAAAAAAAAATTAAATCCCAAGGCAAGTTCTTACATTTTGAATCTTGTAGACATAGAAACAGCAACACAGACATAGACAGGCGTAGACAGCCACATTTCTGACATTAAAAAATTGCAATGTGACAGTGAAAGGGAAATGGGAAGGATGAAAATAAACTCAGGGAGTTGGACTGTAATCTCCTATTTTAGGTCATTCAAATATTATTATTTTGAAAATTTGTTTTAGAATTGACACAAATGAATGAAATTTCGGGGAAATTGATTGTCCATCTGTTTTTAAAATAGTGGAGGAAATCAACTTTTAGTTGATAGTAAGTGATAACACAGAGCTCTTACTAATCTTCAAACTTGCATTTAAAAATGTTGCATGGATGAAACAAACTCTCTGGAAGGAATTGATTTTCATTAAGTAAATTCCTCTTCATGCCAGCTGAAGCCATAATTTGGGTCAGATGTGTCAGCAATTCACAGCTTATAATAGATGAAGAATTGTTGAGATTCACTTTGAAACACATGATGGGGTGAATTTCAATTGTCAAAATTCTTGTAAAATTGAAGCAGAGTAGGTTCCTGCTGACCACAGATACTAATGAAAAATAGCTAGCAGCAAAAGAATGGAAAAAATGAGTGGCAAAAGGCAAACCAGGGAAAATAGCAAAAGCTTGAACAGGAAGCCCAATCCTTGGGAAACATTTTGACACCTAGAGTACGAACCTATCTTCAGTGGGATCTGTTGTCCCCATATTTCAGGCCACAGGTGCTTTCAGAGCAGCAAGGGTTTTACATTGCAATCACCAGGAATGTGTGGTTACTCCTTGAAGCAGCTTGTTCCCATGCTGAAAAAAGAGAGACAGTCTGGAGCCTGCAAATGAGAGACACACAGCCCTTGCTGGAACGTGAAAGGACAGCTGAGAGCTGCTTGATTTCATAAGTGTCTGGGATTTTCCAAGGCACCTCAGGTGCTTAGGCACCCACTTCTCACTGGCACCATTGCAACTACGGCACGTGGCTTTCCCACACTCCTCACAATATCTTTAATAGTGATGGCTGGAAAGAGGACAGTTATTTTTGGGGTAACCTGTTTGCTTCTCACATGGAAAGGAATATCAACTTAAAAATATTCTCATCAAGGAAGGACAAAGCTACATGGGCCTAGGAGAGCTCAGCTGCCAGGGAGCCCCAGATCCATGAATACTCAGTGTCCATTGATTAGCGTTGAGTGGCTGGGGCATTATGCCACATCTATCCCTGCACCTCAGGTCTGAGCATCCCCTTGGCAAGACCATCCAGGGAGATGCTCACAGGAAGGGAGTCAGCAGGGTTTCCATGGGAGCCAGCATGTCGGAGGTACACATACTCCATGAGTCACTGCTCCAGGCAACAGGAGCACAAAGCTGAAATACACCAAGGCCTCCTCCCACACAGGTATCCCTGCTGGATGCAGGTCAGACTTTCTTAGACTTCCCTAAGAATACAAAAGAAAATACTTCTAAAAGCACTGTTATTTCAGAAACAAACTAAAGCTGCAAAGTCATCCAGTGCTCAACATCTGCTAGAACTGGGAAATCTTCTCCAACCTTACCTCAGCATCCTACCATACACATCAATTAGAAAAATCAAGCTTCTCTGTGGTGGCAAAGTTAGCTTAACATTTGATTTGTAACACTGACTGCTAGATGCCAGTCTCTCAACAAATGACAATTTCTTTGATGCTTTTCAACTGAGAAAGAGCATGGAAAAATACAAAAGGAAACCCTATTCAGTCTAAACTGACAGCGCTCTGGTGAGGAAAAAGCCTTTACAAACCCAAAGAAAACTCGTGTTGACGTCCCCAAAGTAAATCTCACTATTACTAGCCACTGTTGCATAAAGCAAAGAAATGCTGCCCTGAAATTGCAGTTAAATTTAAAACACATTTTAAATTTAAAATAAAACCAAGTTAGATTACTTTTTTGGTACAATGATAGTCTTGGTTTTCATCCAGGACTTATCTTGTGAACCTTTCTGCTGCAACATTCCTTCATTGCCAAATCTGTTTTACTTTCTTCCACAAAATAAAATGCAAGAGTGTGATGCTATTTCAGTTGATTGTACAACAGACAGAAATGGAAGTTCAGTGACACCATGGCTGAATATATGTATAAGTTGGCCTTTAGGAAATGAAGACAAGTGTTTGAATGCAAATGTGCTAATACAATTTGTTCTTACTAAGTTTTCCCTAGAGAAAAATGGAAAGGTAATTAGCCAACTGATTCACATTTCTAAACTAATAGATCAGTGGTAATATATTTGTCTCTAATATGTTTCATGTACATTTGTCACCTTCCAAAGCTTGTAACATAAAATCAAAAGCCCATACTGGCTGAAGTTAGTCACCAGAATAACTTATTACAGAATAGGCTGCTGTGCTTTTAAAACTTGCTTTTGGTTATGTAGAATTAATTTTCCATACCAACTTTTAGGAGGTTTTTTTTACCCCAATTCTTGATTGGGAGCTGTTGTTAAAAAACATAGCTGAGAATGTTATCTCTGCTGTCCAAGCAAACAAACAAGCACATTTATATAAAATGTCTTCTTTTCATCACCTTTCACTGCTAGATTCAGAGTAACTAAAAAAAAAAGGGTTCTTTTAATCTAAAAGGAATGGTGCAGAATGAGATAGAGATAGTAAGATGGAGTGTAAGTGCAAAAAAGGAATTAAAACTGAAAGAGAACAAGAAATGCTAGGGCAGCCTCAGGTAGAGATAAACAAATAATTGATTGGTGGCCTTTTTTTCCAAGAAAATAAAAAACTAGGTAAAATAGAATATTTTAAATTTTTGAATGATATATTAACATATGCTTTACAGATTTAAGCAGCTTCAGCATTTTTTCACATTTTAAATTAAAGCACCCTTTTGAAATGCATTATTGATTTATACTGACTATTTTTTTCTCTTAATTTGCTTCTCTTCTGTTGAAATATTGAACTGAATCTCAAAACATGTTTCCATATTTCTGTCCATGAATTGCTTTAGGCTACACGGTCTACAAAGTACTGGAATAGCTTCTCATGCCAAGATGTTTAAAAAGTCATTTGATTGTATACATATTGCATCTCCCCCACTTTCCACAGCCTCAAATTGCAGACATCAAATGGTCTGTTAGTACTACTGTTCTTTTGATTTTATATACTCTCAGAGTGACAGGCTTCTCAGTAAGTGGAATTTGAGAAAGATGTCTTCTGAGCTACAGACCAATTTTTGAATAATGAGCATGAATTCTGGAAGAGGGAAAGAAAAATGGAAGCATGTCAGGACATGGCTTGAAGCATTTGAGAAATTTCTGCCTTATGCAGAAATTGCCAATGCATATTGTGTTTTAGAATTTTCTAGAGGCAAATGCCTACTTGGTGGGTGGTGGGATAGCAGAAAGCTCCTCTGAGCAGAGCACAGAAGGAGAGGAGGAGAGGTGACAGCACCTCTGTCACCTGGACAAGTGTGTGGAGGCATTTCTGTCTTCACAACCAGGGTGCAGAGGCATCAGGTGTGACCCAGTACTTCTTCATGCACCGGTTCACAAAAAGCCTCCAACCCTTTTAATGAGCTCGTTATGGCACATTATCAGTGTTGAAGCTGCT
Organism: Illadopsis cleaveri; assembly: GCA_013399915.1. Lineage (NCBI taxonomy): Eukaryota > Metazoa > Chordata > Aves > Passeriformes > Timaliidae > Illadopsis > Illadopsis cleaveri. The sequence continues at coordinate 73,810 of VXBB01007127.1, read as the reverse complement.
GTACATGTGTTGTCAATATGTTATGGTATTTGTAATTGAATATGGCCTTCTGCGACATTGAAAATTTGCCTGTCCGTCCCAAAAGACATCCACATGTTTTAGGACGGACAAGTGTGCTTCAATAAACCTTTTAATCAAGAACATACGCTCAATAAACAAAAAAGCTTTTATTGATTTCATAAATAGCAAGACAATGTCAACCCTGTGCCAAGCAAACCATTGCACAGCTTTACTAAAGTCTGTGGTACGTGTGTAATGGAGAATGGTAGTTGTGTGCCAGAGGGACCATTAGTGGTCTCCTTGTCTTGGAGTTGGGACCAGTGAGACAACTGTCTCTTCCCTTAGCTCTCTGTGGGGTTGCCTCAGACTCCCTGCACGCAAGCAGAAGCTCTGGAGGACAACAGGAGCAAAGCCTACCATGATCATGTTCTGCATCTCTCCTTCATGCCCATTTCCTTACACAGCCTCTCTACAGTTAATCTCTTGTCTGCTTTTGAAATACCCTCCAGTTCTTTTGGTTTTCATCCTGTAACATGTGTCTTGTATTCCAATCTTTTGGTCATGTTTGCCATCTCCTGGGAATGACTCATGAGATCAACACAGATTTCTCTGCAGGCCATGCTCAGGCAGGGGTTACCAGAACAGAGAAACCACACAGCTACACAGCATAAAAATGTTAGCCAACTGCCACAGTAAATGGTTTTTTCCCACAATTTCTTTTTCAGTTTTTGAAGTTAATTTCTTTTTGCTCTTGCCGTTGTGGGGAGTGCCTGAAAATTGAAAGCCATTTTTTCAGTTAAATCTCCTGGCAAATTTCTGGTACCATTGTTATGTGTCCTAATGTAACACTCCTTTGTCAGATGAGTTCCACTGGAGATGTTTTGATGGTTATGAATTGATGATATTATCCTTACTTTTTTTTGTACAGTCCTAATGCAATTCACTGTCTGCACAATACTGGGTGCATTTCAGGAGTGGCTGTTTTCCCACTACTTTCCCACTATATTTTAGCATTCTGTGATGGCTGGGAAGAAGCCAGTGGAAAGGCCTGTCTCCATGACAAGACCCCTCAAGGTTGTTAGGATAAAGCTTGATCCTCCACCAGGCCTTCCACAAGCCCTTTGGCATATGTTAATAACTTTCAGAGAAAAGTGGGACATTCAGCCCAGGCTGACAGAACAATGTATGCACATCAGCAGAACATTTTTACATATATTACTTTCAACTCCTAACAAAGCAGCAAAATTCTATCTAATTATTTTGAGGAAAATAAAGTGTTAAATTGGAAAAAAAATACAATATCAGTACAAGTTTTTTACCTATTTTAAAAAATCCTCAGTTACTATTGTGTTCTTTTGTAGTTGCCTCTAACATTTCAGCAGCATAAAGTTTTCTGTTGAAATGATCATAACATTGATCAAGAAAATTAAATTGCCTAAGTAAAATAAAAAAAATAATGAAAAAGGGCATAAATAGACCCAGCTTGTTTTTACTATTCCAGAAGATATTACAAGCACTCACAATAATCATGCCCCTGTCTAATGCTACTGGCACTTACTTGTAGAAACGCATATTTACAATTTCATATATGTTGAATTGCCTAGGTATTTGCAAAAATACATGCTACTTCGATATATAATATGTGAATTCAGAATGCTTCCTAAGGGGCCCCAAAATCTATTTTGTTCCTAGGTATGCACTAATTTCAATGCTCATTCTAGTGTTAGAAATTTAATTTCAGCTCATATGAATTCATATTCTACTAGTTATCACAATTAGACATTTTTAGAAATTCTATAAAGTTGAAAGCAGACATTTGCTAAGTTTCAAAAGCGTGTGAGTTCTGTATGCTTGCCAATATGTAGAACTTCTTAAGTTATGGGACTTGGCATATGGCTTAATGCAGGCAAAGTTGTTTCTCTCCTGTCATTGATGCCAAGTCAAAATGTTCTCAGTTTGTTCTTTTTCTTTATGTAGGTCAGCACTTAGCTAGACTTGTCCTCTAATTCTGCCAAAATTGTGTTGATCTTACTCTACTTTTCTCAATAAAAGCCATAAATTTTAATTTTAGCTCTTGATAATGATTACAATGTTTCTAACTTGAACAAATGTACGTGGGTCCTCAAGAGACTGGCAAATGCCACATTTGAAACATAGCCTAGATTCCAGTACTCTCAAACAGCAAGTCCCTGTCTCCAGCCATGGAGGAGGCAAAACTTAGAGAAAATGCCAGAATATCCCCACAAAGAGGTTATTCCCCTACTCTTCCCCCAGCCCATGCCAAGTCTCAGTGTGCTGTGGAGCTGTGTTGGACTTGGACCAGTCCTGTAAGCCCCCTGTGAGAGGAGAGCGCAGCTGATAGTGAGATGATTGAGGAAAGCCACATCTTCTGCCACTGTGACCCAAGAGGAGACTTGGCAGGAAGGGCCTCTCTGCTCTGCTCAAGGGTTCCAGCTGAGCTAAGCCTCTGGAGAGGGCTGCTGGCAGCCCTGCTTTACCTGGGGGGACATCTGCTTACAGGGGAAAATATGACTTTAGAGTTACTACTACTCCAGAGATGCAGTTTTATGCTCACATGCTTACCCCCTCCTACTCCTTTCCACTCACTCCACCTTTGCTCCAGCTCCTCAGATGTTCCCAAAGGGACAGCAGGATGGATGGTGTCACTGGACAGCCTCAAGAGACACAAAAAGAACAAAATAAAACAAGACAGCAATCTAAAACAGTCAGTGTAAGCTTGATACATCTCTTAGTACAGCCAATCCTTTAGGAAGGCAGGTTCAGCAGCTCCAGAAAGGAAGCAATCAAAAGCCTGAAGCACTGAACATAGAGATTGTCACTGCCGGTAGGATGGTCAGAGCAACCTGGCAAAACAGAAATAAAGAGTATTATGGCCCCTCCCTCATCACTAGTGGTACACCAGGCTTGCAAGTACACAAAAAGGAAACAGAAGAACAACCAAAGGTGCTTGTAACTTAAGCAAGAGGTATGACAAACCATTCCTAAAAGAATCCTGCCATGAGTAAAATAAAAGAAGTATGTTCCAATAGCAGAATGATGAAGCCATTGTGGCCCATGCTGTTCAGGGTCATGCCAGGAATGTGTCAGCCTCCCAGGCTGTGGAGTCAGCAGTGCCCCATGGCAGGTACAGCCCGCTCTGAGCTCCCAGCACACCCGGGCGGGCTCTGCGCCGGCGGCGCGGTCCCGCGGGGCTGGCGATGGGCGCTCCCCTCACCGCGGCTCCTGCCGGCTGTTTGAAGCGAGCAGCCCGCAGTGCTGCGGTGTTGGAGAAAGTGATGGTCCCGAACACGCCAGCCTTCTCACCAGCCAGGGAATCGTGATTTCATGGAGTGCTCTAAGTGCCGCTTCACCAAACAGGCACAGAGGGAGAAACTGACTGAATAGCTCGCTCAAAACTACCTGGGGAGTTTCTGGCAGATCTGAGAAGTGAACATAGATCTCCTGAGTGCTAGGTAAAATATTGAAACAGTCTTCCTCTTGCTAAATTTCTGTTCTCTCCTCAGGCATATGCTTTAGAGCAGCAAAATCTGAAGAAACAATATGAGAAAATACACATCCCCAGGATACCCTCTTGCATGGTACTGATGAAATCTGACACATAATGGTAGCCAACTACTAGTAAAATATTCTCTTGAAACCTAAGAAAAGGTTACATTCAACTTTTCTGAGGTCAAAAAGAGTCTTGTCAAGTAATCTCAATTCATTTATGATGAATTTAGGGGGTGGGGAGGAAACAGAAAATAAGTGGATGTAAATCAGATGCTATGCTGGTTAAACTATGAAAACCACAGATGTGTACATAAAAAAACCCAACAAGCCATAACATTTGGTGTTGGCTTACAGTTTAGAGAACAGTCCTTTTTGCTACACCTTGTCACCTGATAACTCTGCACTGAGCACATCATACTTCAGGTACTTCAAACATTCTGCTTGAATCCACAAACATATTTAATCATATGTTCAGTACACATGTTCTGCCCCACATCACATACTTGTTCTTCCTCACATTTACCCCTTGCAGATCTAGCAGCCACCAGTCTCTGCTCAATTCATGACCAACCCTTCTTGTGTCTCCCCTCCAATTCCTGCTGGCACTTCAGGCTCTGGCTTTCAGATCTTTAGCTGTATTGACAAATACAAATGCTGTGTGCCTTTCATTATCCAGATGGCATTACCCTGATTCTTACTGTAACTGCCAGACACAACTCATTCTCATTCTGCACAATACTTTCATAAGGGTCTATCCACTGCTTATTATACTGTTAGAAGTGGAAGTTAGTAGACATTGGCAAATAGTGGTTCTGCAGCCAGGCTTCCAGCAGTTACAACACAGCAACATGTGGTGTCCTGTTACTAGATCAGTGCCAAAGAATAACCGAGCCAAAAACTAAAACAAACTGGGAAGATAAAAAAATTGGAAGACATAAGAAACAATTGGAGATTTAATCAAGAATATGAACTTCTAACAGACCAAGTCTAAGGAGACTGGTATTCCAACTTCTACATTGTGCAATCTTTACTGTCACCATTTCTCTATTTAAGATAAACACATTGAATGATTTACAAGAAGGTATATAAGCATAAGCAACAAATTCAACAATCCACCTCACTACCCGATCACATAAAATTTCTTCATTAATCTAATATCCTATTAGTTTTACTGTTGCTGCAAATCTAATCAAACCATTCAATGCAGTACATGAAAAACTGAACTCTAAAGGCTGGGCTGGTGAGTCTGTGTGTCGGTGGCTTTGTGCTTCTTTTATTTTCTCTGGCTTCTGTTGGAGGAATTCACCCATGCTCCATATGACAGGTGGAAGTGGCTGGGTTACTGTGTCACACTCTTCTGGAGAGCTCTTTATCTCTAGGCTCTTTGCTGACTTCTTAAATGGTCAAAGAAGTGAAGAGTATTTCTGGTATAAGCAGCACAGCTTCATAATATCATGCTTATAACTTGAAGAGAAGCGAATTTAATAGATCCAGTAATGATTTCCTCTTGCTTCTCATAGACTCACACTTTTTAGGGCTTGAAAGAACTTAATTCATCTTCTCTACGTACCTAACAGAGGCCACTTTGTTTTATCCAGCTACTCATGTATTGCATTCAGTAATTATACTCACCTGAAGTGCACTCCCTGGAAATGCAGCCAGTCTTACTTGGAAATCACATTAAGCAATAGAGAATCAACTACTTCTCTTTGAAAGTTTATTCTGTGATAGTCATTTCCAGCTTTAAAAATCATGATTTTTTGATTGGCATTGTCTGGTTTTTAATTCCAGATACTGGTTTTTGTTACACGTTTTTCTAAGCCAGTTACCACCAAGTATTTTACCTCTATGAAGGTACTTCCACATGTATAAAGTCACTGCTCAATTTTTATAAGCAAGTAATCTTAAATTGTTGATGAACTGGGGTTTTTTCGGTCCTGGAGTATTTTATAGCTCATTTCAGAACTTCTGCAAACATTTTTTATTATAATATTAATGGCAAATTTGGAAACAGAATTCCTCTTGTAAGTGGCACTGTAACTTGTAAATATCATATGGATTTAAAAGAACCTGAAGTAACAGCGGAAAGTGGAGACAATTGAGAAGGTAAAACACAACTCTGCCCTGTTTCATGTGAGGTCAGGAAATGAAGATCCCCCTTCTTAAGTGCATCCCATTAAAAGGCATCCCATTAGGTCTCACCTAAGTATATTTACTTCAGACAGTTGTTTGTATTTGCTTTAGAGACATAAATGAAGTGCTGATCTTTTGTAGTTTGTGAAGACCAAACTTGCACAAGATGATGAGTGAAAAATCAGCAAGGAGCTGTCCTGTTAGGAAGGAGGATATCCAGGTTCCAGGAGTCAGTTTAACAGATGGCACCTCAGTGGCTCTGCAGATATTGAGACTGGAATGACAGACACCCATAATTACTCCTCTTGCTCAGATGTCTGGTTCTTCAAGGAAAAACTTCTCTTTCACTATTCACACTCTGCTGATTGGCTTACAAAATTGCCATTTGTACCACCACTTTAAAACCACAACAAAAAAAGTGTTGATTTGTAGCTACAAAATTTACTTTAAAAACCGCTAAAGGCTTCAGACAGATGTAGAAGAATCTAGTCTTCCATTAAAAATAAATAAATACCTTCTGACAAACTTTGGCTGCATCTACTCTGCTGACTCAGATGATGCCATGAATGGCACTAAAGGGCAACTTTTAAATTGCTAGAATGATCCTTGGCACAGTTTGGGCCTAAACCAAATAACCCTCTGTTGGGATTATAATGCATGCCTTGGCAGTTACTGTTGGCAAGGGTCTGTTCCCTGCCAACATCTTACACGCAAAATGTGTCCATGAGTCTACAGACTGTCAGGAGTATTTTCACTGAAAATACAACCTGTTCTGCTCCTCTCACTGGGACAGGTCACAGTCCAAAATACACCTGCAACCCACATGCCAGTTATTCTCAGCTCTGTCACCAATGGCTGTTTCGGTCCTGGTTTGGATGAGGCTTATGCACTTGCCCAAACTAAAATTATATCCATGATACAGCATCATCATTTTAATATTGTTGCTAGTTTTAGGTCTATTGAGTTTTGTCATAAAGCCCTAAATATGAAGATCAAGAGTTTACATGAAGACATTCGATCCATTCAGTTACTGTAATTCTGGCAGAGTAAACAATTTGAAATGGAAAACTGAGTACCACAAAAGACTAGTAATCTTAAAATATAAATGTGATTATATAGATATGTGATGATAATCACAAAATGTGATAAAATGAAAATGCAATAAAAGCACAAACAAATGCATCCAGTTACTGACAGAAATGTGTTACTAGTATTCAAATGGTTCACTTGGTAACTTCCCTACCTCAATTTAAAATAAGCTGCCACAGACTTTAACAGAATCACAGAACAGCTGAGGTTGGAAGGAAACTATGGAGGTCATCTGGTTCAACACGCACGTTCAAGCAGGGTCACTTACAGCAAGCTGCCCAGGATCATGTCCAGATGGGTTTTGGATATCTATCTTAAAGGACAGATACCTCCACAACCTTTCTGGACAGCCTGTGCCAGAGCTCAGTCACCACAACTGTGAAAAAAGTCTTTATTGACAGTCAGAGGGAGCCTCCTGTACTTCAGTGTGTGCCCATTGCCTCTGTTCCTGTCACTGGGCACCACTGGAATGTTCCTGGCTCCATTTTCTTTACACTCTCCCTTCAGGTATTTATGTGCATTGATGAGATCTGCCCTA
>VXBB01007127.1:13320-58670 GCA_013399915.1 Illadopsis cleaveri | reverse complement strand
CCGCCGGGCACGGCCCCCGGCAGCCTCGCCTCGGGAAACTGAACCAAGGGAAGCCGCGGGAACGGGCGCAGCCGGAGCCGGGCGGGCGGTGAGGCCGGGGCAGGTCCCNGGAAGGGCCGGCCAGACCCCGACAGTGTAGGGGACGGGAGGGAGGGAGCGAGAGAGAGAGGGAAGGACAGGGACAGCTCCCCTCCGTGCGGGGCAGAAGAGGGGGATGGAGGGGGACAGCTCCCCTCTAGACGGGNGTCCCGGCTGCAGCATCGCTCCCTCCCCAGTCCGGCTGGCCATCCGCGCCCCTGGACTGCGATAGAAGGGGAGGCACCGGCCGGGTGGGCATCTCTGTCCCGGCCCGGCAGCCGGGGGAAGGAGCAGGTGGTGCTCGGGTGCTTGAAGCAGGGGAGAGGGTGGATGCTTTGAACTGCTCTCTTAGGGGGAGAAGAGGGAGGAAAAAAAAAAAGAAAAAAAAAAAAAGAGAAAAAGAAAGAAAAAAATAAAAAGAGAATGTTTCCCTGAGCTGAAGCAAAGGTTTGGATGAAACTCATCCCAATATTATGTGAAGGTACATAGGAAGCACTTGTTGCGGGCAGGAGAAGCGCCGCGTGTGCAGCGGCGGAGGCCGAAGGCAGCCGTGGGAATACGCGGGAACGGCCGGGAGCAAACCCCGGGAGCGCCGGGAGCCGGCAGCGCACGGCTCTGCCCGCGGCAGAGCGGGGACAGCACAGGGCTGCGGTGCCGCGGCTCCAAAGTTGGTTCTTTGTGCTCAATTCGTCATTCGCACTCCACTCCCGAAGTACCGATTTATGTTGGGGTTTTTTTTTCCTTTCCATATCTTTTCTTTTTTAGAAACCTGGCCTTGTCAGAGTTAACGAATGCTGTAACTGTATTTAATTCTGTATTTACTAACCAGGAGCTCAAAGAAATAGCAGAATTTTCATTCAGTGTTGGTGGTAACTTTGAAGAGACATAGCTCTACAATTGTTACCCAGTTCTGCAGTCAGTGGGGCTTGGTTCTGGAGAATATCACCAGAATCCATTTTCTGCTCCACTTCCATTTTCTATGGAGTTCTTTCATGAGAAAGTTGAATTTTGGTTGTCTGTTTATGGAAAAAAAGGCTTTTATTCACAAGTGGCAAATGCACGTAAAAATGTTATGCAGTTATGTAGTAAAGAGCAATGTAACTTCAAAGGCAAAACCTTGACTTGATTTGCCATTTTTCACCACCATTCCTGTATGTTTTTCAGTTTGCTTCATAGAAACAGAAAACAGAAATTATTATTTGCTACTATTTGCTACTATTTCATAGAAATAGATCAGAAATTATTATTTGCTACTCAACCAAAATCAATATATTGAAAATTCAGTTGCAGTACCTCTACAGATAGTTTAGGGATAGAAGCTCAAGGCTGTTGTGGAGAAATTTAAAACAGAGAATTGTTTATAGTGCTAAAACACTATTTTAGGCAGGTGTTTGTTATCACTGCCATTGTCTTTGCTGCAGGAGTCAGCTGGAGGACACACACATAACATATTTGGCTTTCAGAAAGCTAGATGTATTGATTATGTGTAGTTATACAGAATTTAGTTTAATGCATTCTGTTTTTATCAAGAATTTGATTGCTTGAGAAACACAACTATCAATGAACATCACTAGCCAACTGAAAGAAATGTTACCCTACCATTATTCATACATCTATTGACCCTGTGGCTTCTTTTCCAAATTTACTGCTGGGCTTAGGCAGAAGCACTGTGTTTTCATATGTTTTCTTTCCCAGACAGTTCAAGGATCTTCTCATCTGTCGGTGGAGTATACTTCTTCTCTTGTAAGAGTAAAAGCCCTCACTTCAACCGAGTTTTTTCTTTCTGTATAAAACTTTTCTTTCTAATGCAGCATGTTACTCCAATATTATTCTCACAGGCTGCAGCCCCTTCTCGCATAAGCCATCTGAAATTCTGCTGGATCAATTAATATTTGAAGTGTTGTATTAAATATTCATACTCTGCTGTTATGTAAAAGAGCAACAAAATCACAAAATAGAAGTTTTTATGGGTTTTGCCTGACAATACTATAGGATAGGCAGGTTCTTTGAGGGATCCTTGGTAGAATGACCTATGGCCACATGGCTGTGTTTATGATTAGAGCCTTATTGATGACATTAAAGTTTTAACAATTAGCATAGTTAATTGTTTTCTACAATTTCTAGCAGGTAGGATAATTTATTGTTACAGAGAATTTTTTAGCCGTTACCGTATCTCACAGTTAAACAGAATTTCTGCAGCTTTTTTCTTTTCTAGAGTTTTTAGCTATTTAGACTTTTTAGTTACTTGGACCCTCTGAAGGTTGGGTCAAATTCTTAGCAATCAGTGACACAATAACTGTAATCTGGATTAAACCTTTAGCTAAGAGAATGGGATTTACTCAGTCCCTGGAGGAAGATGACAACAACAGAGGAGACATCCCTGACCACTGGGCAATCACAAGTTTTGCCATCCAGAATCAGTCTAAGCCTACCTGCAGCTCCTGGATTTTCCAGGCAGTATCTTATGGGATGTTAGGCTTCCCTGTTCCATGCTGAGTGCCACCACATCCTGGTGACAATGCTGGTGGGCAAGCTGTCTTACTGCAGAGCTAAAAAAGGCGTAGAAAGAAGTGCACTTATGTGTTATGTGCACTTGCATATGATGGCTGTTTGCCTATAAAATGATGTTGAATAAATCATATTACCATGTACTGGTGACACTGGATTAGAACATGCCATTGCCATTCAGTGTTGGAAAAGAGGTTCAGTAGTCTGCCATAACAGTCAGGTTCTAGTTTGACTTTTGGGGTTTTCTTTAGGTTTGTTTTGTTGGGTTTTTTTCATTTAATTATCTTTACTTGGAATAATCTAACAACAGTTTTAAATACTTTTGTGATTAAGCTTGACTGCAAGGATAATGAGTAAAGTGTTAAATCAATCAAAATTGCATTTACTTAATGGGTGTACCCTACTGCATTTTCTGACTTTAAAATTTTGAAATGAATAAAGGTGTTCCACTCTTAATTATAAAAGTATTTTGTTAACACACTCCTACTTCTACTACTGATCATCTGGTATCTGTACTTAAGCATTTGTCTATGTTTGTATGAAACAGTTTCTTTGTATATTGTTGCATAATTTAGTGACTTCTTTCTCTCCACAGGGAAGCTTTTATAACTCCTAATTTTGTCTCATCTACTATAGCAAGCATACATGAGGAAGGGAAGTTTTCATTAGAGGTATGCTCAGAAGGACAGTCCATAATGGAGAAAAACAGACTTTCAAAAGGCTGCTGTGCTTAGCTATTCTACCTTCCTTTATGTTCCAGCCAGCTGTGCTGCCCCAGTGGCTTCTTTTAGACCAAAGCACATGTTTCAGAGTAACTTCAAGTCTTTATCTGAAGACCCCTGAAAATGAAAAATCCATCCTTTTTCTAATGGAGAAATCCAGTGTTTTCTTTGGTAGTGTTATCTTCTGAATTCTTTTACCCTCACTTAAACATGTTTAAAATGTCTTGCTTAAATTTGACTAGTCTTGATTTTCTTCCTGTGTGCTTTGCTCCTTCTATCCACCCTGTGCTAATTTAAAGCACTCTGTAGTGTCCTTCAGCATTTTCTTGTTGTGATATCACTTACATGGTACTGGATCATGTTTTAATTTGCTTGTTACAGAGCTGTAAAGTCCTCTGTCAGCATCAGTTTGATCCAGATAATATAGGAGCACACGATTGTATTTCTGGTGCATTAATTACTGCACATGATGTGGTATTTATGGCTGAATTTATGGGTTTGTGGTGGATTTATGCCAGATATAAGGGAACAGACATTACCTGATCTGACACAGAGTTAGAGTAGTGCAGACACATGATACTTCATCCAACATGAAGCTGGTCAGGATAAAATTACCTTTTCATAAATTTAGGAACAGGTTTAAGCCAGCATAATTAACATGTTCTGCTTTTGGATGTGGTGTCAAATAGCTACAATATTTTTTTATTTGAATGGAGGCATTCTAAACTAGATTTATTACATCACTGAACCACAGTAGACAGCCCTCACTGCAATTTCTTTCCCCCTCTTAGTCCTCAGATAATTTCTGTGGCTCTTTTTCCCTCTCCTTTTATTTTTCTATATCCATTTCAAAATGAAGACATCAATGTGTGATAGTATAATACAGTACCAGGGTTGTAATAGCATGTCCCCCATCCTACTCGGATGTTTACACATTGGGAGAGTGCTTTTCTGTTTGGGTCATGGAGGGACACCCTGTGTTTCCAGGCTACTTAGAACACTCTGGAGCTGGTGTAACCCGGATTGTAACCAAGGTTACAATCTATCGCTCCTTAGGAGTGTTTTTTGTTTATATCACTGTATTTCTTTCATTTTAAAATAACTTTTTGTATATGGGCACACTGCTTAGAAATGCTGTCCTGCCCACACTAGTATTCACTGGTTGTCTAGAATATGTGCCATGAGCCAGTTTAATCAGTGGTAATTTTGTATTTATTGTCAGATTCTTGAGGAATATGCTGGAATGTTGAAAGGACCACCCTAATCCTATTCTAGAAACTAAGTTAACTCTGATGGTGCCTCATTGACAAGAACTTTAGAGGACCTCTCTGCTTGCCTACAGGAGTCCTGTGAGCCAGTTCTGGCAGGTGCTGTGCCCCATCTAGCCCACTGCTGACAGAGAAAGGAGATGGTCACCTGGGTGCTGACTGCTGGCCAAAGAGCCGGCCCTGCCCTGCTGCTGCCCGGAGCAGACTTTCTGTCTGAGGGGATTCAAGAGGGAGGTGGATGGAGCCAGGAGCTCTCCCCTCCATCCTACCCTGCCCGGTGGCCCGTGGTGAGCCGGGACAGCAGGACGCTTTCTGCCTTTCTCTGCCGCCGCTAGGCAGCAGTCTCTCTCTTTATGGCTTTCAGGGAGGGATGAAGGCAGGCTGCTGCTGAGGGGAGGAGAAGGAAGGGAGGAATCCCAGCCTCGGCCTCTTGGGCTGCTCTCCTTAGTTAGCCAGCTCTTTGAGTCTCAACGCGCACTTTATTAGCAAAGCATGACGTGAATTTCGTCAAATTCAAAAGCTCTCTGGTGCTAAAGACAACGTTCTTAAAATCTGAATTATTTGGAATCTGAAAAAAAATCGAAATCTGAGCTTTCACGTCTGTTTTCAGTAAGCTCATAGCGTCTTCACTTTTACTAGGTAGGTTCTGTGATGGTAGGGGCCTCCAAAAGTGATCGGGTGGGAAGGCAGAGAAAAGGAAGAAGGAAGTGTGAAAATAAATGACTGCCAAGTCTGCCATCTGTATATGCAATCTCTGTGGAAAACTGGTCATGAGCTGAAAATGATGAGTGGTGTAAGATCTACCTACAGGAACACTTCTTGTGGTAAATTACTTACAATGTATTTGACTTTGAAATGTAGTTTGTAACACAGCCTTTCCTGCTGGAGAGAGGGGCCGCGCTGGGAATGCCAGTGGAAGCCCTCAGGTGGCGGGGAGAAACCCCTTTGCTGCCTTTCCATTTTGCAGTCCAGCTTCAAAAACCAAAGGTAGGAAACAAAACATGAGGCAATGAGAGGAAGCCTTTGCAATCCAATTCCATATAAATCTTAATGCTGCATCTCTCTTGCCAGTGAGGAAATCAGAGTGGTGAAGGAGCAGAGGAGATGCCACCGTGCACAGTGGCAGCCTTGTCCCACTGACTTACAAAGATAATGCTGAAGACAGAGGGGTAAAAACAGGGTGCTGCATTTGTCACTTCTGTGCTGCCCTTAATAGCTGGGGCACAAGCAATTTAAAGAGGCGTTTCAGTTTCAACGACCGCCTAGAATTACATTTACTTATTTATTTTCTTCTCTTGCAACTTTGTTTTCAATCAAGTGAGATCTTTGTTTTCTATTTCACTGTGTTAATATGTTAACAAACCAAGTTGCTGCTTTCATTTGTGAAGTGCGCTGAGGTGAATCTGAAAGATACTAAGTAAGGCTGCTCTTTGAGATGCAGCTGGATCCCCAGACTCCTCTGACTGGAGGTGACCCATTTGGTGCACCTGTAGTTGGTTTTCTACAAATTAACATATTTCTAAAAAGATCAGGGAACGCAGAATTTTGTGGCAAGAGAATGAGAAATGAGGAGCATTTGGACACTGCATCCTCACATAAGTTTTTAGCATTTCCTTTGGCCAGTTCCCCTCTCTCTGGAGCTAAGCTGGGGGAAAAAGAAAAAGCCTCTTGCTCTCCCCTGGCTCTGCAGAATGCAGAGTACCTGCCTGTACTGCCTGGTTGGTCAGGCAGGTGCTGTGTTTATCTGGACATACCTGGACTGGCCCTTTTTTCAAGTAGGAACACCTACTTGTGATCAGTAAGAAAAGCACCTCAAGCCTCCAGAGAAATGCTGAAGAATGGAGGCTTCAAATGAGTAAGTAATTTATAAATTAATTTGCTCATAATTTTTAGAGGTATTCTGTATTAGTTCATACAGAGATTTAGTTATGTTTTTTGAAACATGAAGTGGATAAACAGAAATTAGATTAAGTTTGAAGGATATTTATATATTTAAGTGGCACTGTCCTTGCTAGCAGTGAATATAACCAGACCAGATAATAACCACCAGGTCCAATAGATGCAACACAGAGATTATTTTTTCCCTCCACAGAAATAGTTATTTTATTATTTGGTCTTAGAAAGTTACCATTATTAAGTGTCAATAACTAGAGACATTTTTATTGTTAGCCTCTTGAAACCTCTATAAATAATCTCCCAATACAAAATCTGCACATATTTGACAAGTAACAAATCCTGTTCTCTTTTCCTTCACCTTGATGCTTTGGAATAGACCCTGACCAGATTTCTTTTGGCCTTCACCAGCTATGTAGTAGCACATTTGCATCCTCTCTCCTGCTGTTTGGCCTTGGCAGTAATTCTAGATCTGTCACCAATATCCCTAACAGAGGCTGGCCATTTGCTCTGCCTCTTCTATGTATTCCTTGCTCCCCAGTTATCCCAGTGAATCATAACTCATCATCCCAGCTAATACATAATTTCTTCTCTTCTGTGAAAATACTAGATTCATTTTTATCCAGGTTCCTCAAATTAATGTATTAATAGCCAACAAAAGCGTCGCTTCGTATGCTTTGCCTCAGAATTGTAAAATGCTCATGTGCCCAGTGCTGGTGTGGAGTTTGCTTCCTTGCAGTCTTCTTTAGCCTTGTGAAATACCTTCCTAATTCTGCTCTCAAAATAGAATACTATCTGATTGCCTTCCTAATAATTAGCACAAAATAATCCTATGTACACACTTGTTTCCCAAGGGCAAGTGGGCTAACATTACAGAAATCCATCGTTTTTGCCCAGCCTAAATTGTACCCATGTGATTTTTCCTTTTGTCTCTTGGTCTGGAAGATTTTCTGCAGAGATAACTCAAACCTTTTATCTTTCTTTACTTCTTTTCAAGACAACATACCTCTTAGGAGTATCTTTCTACCTGATGCCAATACACTTGTACTGTTTTGTTTTTGCCAGGCAGCTTTAAACGCACTAAAGGAGTGCTCTGAGACCTCACTGTTGCTGTTAATTACAAAATGACTTGGTGGGTGTCAGTCCAGCTGCTCTGCAGTGAACTGTCCAAACTGCAGCTCCAGGGCAGACATCTGAGTCTCAGCCACCAGGACATCACCAAGGCACAAGAAGGTTCCTCTGATGTCACCTGTGTGATGTTTGAGCCCACCAAGAAACTTAAAGCACTTGCTATCCTGTGAGCTTAAATCCTTATAGGATTATAACATTCTGAGTTCCAAACTCCACTGGGTTTTGGTAAGACTGCCAGGGGTGTAAGCATCTGGATTTGCATTACCACATTCCCAGTGTTGATATCAGAAAAGCAGAGTTATAAAGGGTTATATTAAGACAGAGGCAGAAAAAAAATTTAAATTATATATAGGAGTTTCTGTAAATGTTTTTACTTGAAAATAGTAATGTTTTTACCAAAGAAGAAAATTATTTGTTTTAATCATGAGATGTCTGTAGTATTCCCTTATTTGGGCTACTCTTTTAAGTAGGAAATAAAAACCAAGAGAAAAGTGTTAAGGTCCATTCCATATGCCTAGTGGGAAATTTGTTATGGATCTTGCTCCTTCAAGAGCCACAGATATGACCTTTTTTGATTTCTTATCATAGTAGAGGCAGCCGTTATGGAAGAGGTAGGACTTTTATATAAAAGCCAATAAATATTGTTTGACAAAAGGACACACTCTAATAGCCCCTTTGTGTACTCAAAAGCTTCTATAATTAGGAAATTTGCCAGTTTTATGGAGCCCTGTTAAGAGAAATAAAATTTTTGAAACAACCTCCTAGTAGTATGATTATAAATCAGCATCCATCCCAGACATTGCATATTTCCCTTGGTACAAGTAATATTCTTGGTATCTCCTTCAAAATTAGTTTTGGTCAAGAAGGGTTATGATAAAGAAATACTTTCAAACTTAAATTAAGAGACAGTTCTTCAGTTATACACCTCAAAGTGTCCTTCCCTGTTCAGAAATTGATTTAAATGTGGTAGGTGAATTGATCAGTAGGGTGATCCTTACTGAATTTGGGTCAAATAACTGAATACATGTACATCTACACCCATTTAAATGTAAGAGCTGTGTTACTCTTTGCTGACCACTCAGCTGACATTCTAATAATTTTTGCAACATCTCACTGTTACAACCATAGCAATGGGATTTTTTTGTCATAAAACCCAACAAAACAAAACCAATTAAAACTGAGTCAAAATATTCCATGTAGGGAAATGGGAAAAGGCAGCTCATAAGAAGAAAAAACAGTATATTTTTCTGCAGGTCCAAATTTATTTTAAGAACCTGCTAAATTCTACCTAGCTCCCCACTTTTGAAGCACCAGTTGCTACCGTATTAATACCTAAGGATGGGCAGAAAGTTTCACCATTCCTAGGAAGGTGTATCCAAATGTGACCTTCAACAACAATGAAAAAAGGTCCTGTTTGAAGGAAGCTGGAGGTTTGACCTCCTCCTTCCTAACGACCCTTTATAAACACATAATAGAGTAGCAACACCCACAGTCAGCTTTAGCCAGGTAGAAGATACCATTTTGCTTACAACAGTATTAGAGTTCACCAAATTAGTCCAACACCTGCCATGCTGGGAGACTGCCTCCCAGAAATGGCTCTGGAAAATGTCACCTTATCAAGGCTGTCTTCAAGGAGATGTGTTGTCTGCTAGAGAAAGAGGGTTTGCCTAGGGGAGATGCTAAGGAACAGATCAGTTCCCAGGCAAGACTTTGCTGAAGCAGATCCTGAGGCAGGGTGATGACCTGCAGCTCTTTGACGTACTGGCAAAGATGGGCTGGGTGACTTTCCTACAAAGCCAAGTCTCCTTGCTCTAGGTAGTCATGCCAACATTCAGGGTGGGCATGAAGGCTACAGAGAGCTCTGGATAAGTTAACTGGGCTACCCAGAGAAGTACAGCCACGTTAGCATGGTCTCCTGCTAGAGATGCACATGCAAATACCTCCAGACAGTGTGGTCCTAAGCCACCTTCCAGTGATTCCTGTCACACATCTGGGGTAGGACAATGCATGGAGCTCTACTAAATTTCTGCTGCTCCTGAGAACAGGAGAGGAAGAAATACTGAGAAATGACAGAGAGGAAGAAAAGTACTTACATTATGCTGTTGAGAGTTTTTTGCCTGTTTGCTTCTCTTTAGGACCTTTTTTTAAAAAAAGAACTATTAAAGCAGTCACATTTTAAAACTTGGCCCAGATTAAGGTTGCTAAAGTGAGACATGTCTCTGGCTCCTCCTAGGGAAAGCAATTTAAACTTGGCGGAGTTGTCTGAGAGATGCGTTTGTATCTGTTCAAACATAAAGGTCATCAGCTAACATTTTTAGAGCCTGTTTCTCTGGTTCATCTGAGGCCATAAGCAGGACCACAACACGTGAGCCTGCAATCCAGCCAAGTATGCTCTAGGCTGGCACCGTAGGGACAGAGCAAGACTTTTCTGGCTGCTAGGATAATCAACCAGGGAGAAGTGGTCTCCTAGCTGGAGTTCTGGCAACATGGATTAGGAAAAATACAACCTGTCTTGAATGCAGAGAAATGAAAACCAATGTGAGGTTTGCAGTCAGGGCTACAAGGTGGGAAGAGATAGAAAGGTTAGGTGAAAGAGCACAGGAAAAGATGAGTGGGAAAGTTGTTAAAAACAGCTAGGGCAGTAGTGAGGCAGGAGTGAGAAGAAATGGGAAGGAAAATGTCATGATGTGAGAGGGTAATATCCAGGTATCAAGAGACAATACTGACACTGCTGAGTGATTCACTCAGCAGCTTTCAGTGTTAGGAAATCTTTTGAATATTTTGTGAGGAAACAAAGACAACTGTGACTCAGAATCAGCCCATGGCAGTTTTTCCTTCGGGAAAAAAAGGCTTCTAAGTCCTCTGATTATTTTAATGTAAGCACAAACTCAGGATCTGACCTGGCCACTTCAAATTTTGCTCCTCTCTGTGTGTATGTACTGCCATGAGTGCCATGAGATCATAGAGGTTCAGTATGTTGACTGGATATAATCTGACCGAGATTTAATGTCAAATAAGGATAGATTACCATTTGTCTGTCTTCCTTTGGTCATGTCTCAGGCCCACAGGGACAATTTATGGAAAACAATGACACTTTTTCTGGTAAGTGCAGTCATAAGAGCACAGATCCATGCATCCTTGGATTTTGCACCAGTTTTCATGTAGATGCATCCCTCTGTTCTGCTCACGATCTCAACCTCTGTGAACTCTTAGAACTCTCTGCTCCAGCAGAGCAGGGAACTTTTTGAAGTGCACAACATAGTGTCTGATTAAGTTACCTTGGCATGTATTTCACACTTTTGGCAGACTCCCACAGTTTAGCAATAGGAACAAACTGATCTGTTTTCATAAATATCAAGTGATTATTTCTGAAGAAGAAGAAAAGAGTGAGATACCTTTGGGTGGCTAAGGCTTTGACACACTATTCCTTAGATAAAACAACAAATATTCTCATAACCTCTAAGTATTGTTGCCCTTTAGATGCTATCAAGTAGTAGAGGTAATCATGAACCACTGTGAGATCTGCACATTTGTCATCACCACAATCCATCAAGTTGAACTTTAATCCCCATTAGTCTGTCCTCTAATCCCCATGAAAGTACAAATCTGGACCAAGTTTAATTCGGGTTTCAACTGTGATAGCTGTCCTGGTGCTGAGTCTGTCAGAGCCTCTCTCTGACCAGAACAGCACTGTGTTCCCATTCCCAGGCAGCTCCTGGCCACATACAGTCCTCAAATTTTCTTCTCATTCCTGATGGGCATTTGTCTGGTCTGTCCTTAACAATTGCTGTTTATTGAGACTCCTAGTATGTTCCAATGCTTCACTGCCTTTCCCTAATATCTAAGCTGCATTTTCTATACACCTGTTCAGTCCTGTTGCTTCTTATCGTGTTCCCAGTAGACAAGGAGAATGCTTGACTCCTTTCTTCTTTACAGGAGCTTTTTATACAGTTGCAGATTGATAAGATGTCTTCCACTGGTTTTCTCTTAGTTATTTTAAAGAGCCCTGAGTCCTTCAGTCTTTCTTCATATCACACTTCCTAGACCACAGTCATTTTTCTTTGGGCTGCTTCCACTTTTGTCTTTTATAGAGAGCTGGGCAGAGTATTATTTAAATTCCTACTAGTTCCATGCAAAAGGGAAGGATTACCTCAGGTGGCTCCAACAACACGCCCATTCCCACTACACATTTTAACATTTGCCTTCTGCACAATAGCCTGACATCAGTGGCTCATGCTCGGTTTGCCACCTACCAGCATGCCCTCTCCTATCCAGCCCATTTTTCAGCTGGTCTTTTACATTTGGTCTGAGTTAAGTGTAGTATTTTGCCACTGTCTTTATTGAATTAAATCAACTGTTTTAAAACTATCAAACAAGAATTTCAAGACTATTCTAAACTCTGGCCTTCATTCTTGGTGTGCTCAGTATCTCTCAAAGCTGTGTCAGCCACAAACATTGCAAATATTTTTTCCCCCAGGGGCATAATATTAATGAAGAAACTTCTGAGTAGTACCAGAAAAGTCTTTTGTACAAAACCTCCCTCGAAGATCTTTCTAGTTTGATAGTAAACAATTAAGTATTCCTTGATATAATTTTTCAATCAGTTTTGCAGCCACTTAACATCCTCTAAACCAGGAAAGTCCAAATTACTTATAAGTCTGACATGTGAGACAGTGTAAAAAATTGAAGGTCAAGACACAGGACATTGTCTAATCCTACCATCCCTGTTTTATAACATATACAATTTATGTCAATTCCTTCACTCAACAAACCTATTTAATGAAAATAGGGTTACCTAAGTTACATATTGAAACAAGTCCTGTCTCCTGCTGTTGCAGATATACAGGACTCTGAGTCAAAGAGGCTGTTACAAGTATTATTGCTTAGACAAGGAGTCCACCAGGCTGCACATTCTGCACTCCACTAACTTGGCTGTGTAGTGTTTGGGGACAAACTGCAAGTTTGTAGGGAATGGGGCTGATTTCAGCAGGGATCTGCACAGGGGCCATATTCCCTTTGCTCTCTTAGTTCCACTTTACCTTCTTTGGCAGTGAAAAAGTACTTTTTTAAAAAAATCCCCGTCTTTCTGATGAATATGCCCAATTTGACAAGGGATGGTGAGAAAGGTATTAATATCTAGTTCATCTGGCTCTTGTTTCAGTTGCCTTTGGTTAAGGGCAGTCAATCAATTCTTGCCTTTGTTTAGTTCAGCTCTCATTCTGATCTCCTTTCCATAAAACAAACAAAAATGAAAAAAATAAGTGGCTGGGTAATAGCAAATGAAAATAAAATAATATTTTTAATTAAGAATATTTTAAACCTATTTGGTGTTTAGACCAAAATAGAAACATTTAAGAAACAAACATGTTGGTATAAATGTATACTGAGTGTAATTTGCTGATGGATTGTGACTTGCTGAGGCAGCTTGATAGTGCACCAACCCCAGCAATTCTGTTCTTGGTGTCCCTTTAAAAAAATGCATAATAATTGAAGTACAGTGTTTTGACCCTGTATCTCCAAAACCAGTATGATGCTTTTCATGATTGAATGCCTTTTTACCGGAAGAATTCTCCTTTGTTGGTCTTGTCTGGATGCTGGTAGTCACTGGGAGATACCAGATTTTCTAGTGACATTTTCAGAAATAGTGGAAGAAAACCAAGAGGAGTAATGAAGTAATTTATAAACAAAATTGCAAAACACTTTTGAAACCTGGCTGCTGTTGCAGTGAATTTAGAAGAGCAAAATCTTTTGCCTTGGAGTCAAGCCTACACAATTCTTCTCTACTAATTAAAACCAAATACCCTTTTTAAGGTCTTATTCCTTTCCTTTTTCCTAATTTGTTTTCCAATCACTTATATTTTATTAAATATAGCACATCTAATAATATCTGCATGCCATATGAAGAGCACTAAGCTTTTTCCATAGGCTGTATTTATCCTTCTTACTTTGCTTAATGTACAGCATGCTTACAATTTATATCAATTAATGAGACATTACTGATTAGTTCTAGATGGTCACAATGACTAGTTCAGGTGTTTATAGGAACTGAGTGTTACATAGCTCAGATTCCTTAAATTTATCTAAGGTGAAATGCATAATCTTAGGTGTTTTTTTCCTTCAATGATTGACAATGATACAGAAACACCATTTCTAGCCTTTCCCATCAGATACACATGCTTTTGAAAATATTTTTTCCTATAGCCCCCCTTTATTGAAAGGCAGTTGTAAAAAACTGAGCTTTTCTGACCTGTCACCAAGGTTTCATCTTGAAGTCTGTTTTTAGCTCTGTGGCCACAAGTCAAGTGCAGTTGCTGATTCTTTTGACTGTTCAGCAAATGCTGTCACCCATGGTGTCAGTCTTCCTGGCACAGCAAGTACCACTCTGGAGCTTTACTCATAAATGCTGGTGTTAAGCAACTGCTAATCTATTCTAGGGAGTTTATCATCTTTGAGATGTTCAGTTTGTATAAAATGTTAGATGAGTCATGAGACATTATGAAACTCTGAAGGTGTCACGCTGGATTAGAGCAGAGGTCCTTCACAGTCAGCACTCTGTCTTGGCAGAAGCCAGTATCAGATCATTCAAAATAAAATGCAGTAAATGCTGTTGAATTGTCTTCAGCAGCTGCTACCTTCTGCCTCTCTTCAATGGAATGTAATTTATCCCCTGAAATATAAAAATAAATATTAAATCCAAATCTTTGTCTTCTCTTTATTGAAGAACCTGCCTTTGTCTGTAATTTCTGATTATCCTTCTTCTTTCAGTCCTACCTAGCTCTTCTGTGTTATTTCTATATTACATTTAACAGAAATTTCATTGCATTCAGACTTTCTTTCAGTACTGGCACAACTGTTGGTCAAAGCTATTCAGTTCTCCCAAATGAATTATTTTCTACTATTTTGTGGAGGTTTTTTTTTTTCAATCTCAAATAAGTTTATTCTTATCTTCAGTACAAGTTCAGCAGCCCCCATGGTTCAGTCTCTTAAAAGTCTCTTAAAAGTCTCTTCTCATTTTGCCACCGAATCCTTCTGTGTTTCTGATGTCTTTGCATTAAATCAGTGCTGCCCAGACTTTCTCTGTCTCGTTGCCTTTCTTCTCAAGAACTCCTTGAAACCCAATTATGGTGCCATGTGTCTCAGGGTTTCCTCAGTCCTACTCCCATCCCTTGATCAAATGTGTGCCTCTATCTCTTGCCCAAGAAAGATGAGTGCTACTGCCAGAAGTCTTCATCCAGCCCTGGACCTGATACTTAGACACCACAAAGAAAGACTGTCCCTACAAACAGGCTTCAGATTGGATGAATCTCAGAAATGAACCACAAACAACCCAAGGGTAGTAGATTGAGCCAATTTTTTTAGATAGAATCCTCAGAAATGAACCTGATATGGCAGGTTTAGTATTGTTTTATACAGCTGAATCATAAGATTTTCAATCGTGTATCTACCTTTCTTATTCCTTAAATTATAGCCATCAAAATTTGTTCAAAGATTTTTGGAGGAACATGGAAGTAGGGTATTTTGCATGTGGAAAAATATTGCTGTCTTGGAAAGGAGAGCTCATTCCAACTTTGTTTTTGTCATAACTAGATAAATAAATCTTCACGATTAAAATAAAAAGGTAGTTCTCTTGCTCCCCTCACTGACTGTGTTCAATGATTTAAGATGAGCTTACAAATTGGGCCACAGTCCAGAAAGTGATTACAGTTGTCTGATGGTTTCACATTGTCCTAGTGATGCAGGAATGAGGAACATTCCTGCCCCAGTCAGGAAATGTTCCCTGCAGCTGGGATCACCCAGTGGCACTCAGAGCCACTGCACACCCCTTGCACTGGTGGGCTCCTCAGACAGCTCTGGCTGGATATCAGCTCCAGAAAAAGACCTCAGCTCCT
This sequence comes from Illadopsis cleaveri, assembly GCA_013399915.1. NCBI lineage: Eukaryota > Metazoa > Chordata > Aves > Passeriformes > Timaliidae > Illadopsis > Illadopsis cleaveri. The sequence continues at coordinate 43,181 of VXBB01007127.1, read as the reverse complement.
GAATTTACAGTTTCCTTACACCAGGAGATGAGATACAGCTGCAGTACAGGAGATGAGGTCTGCTGTCTGTCCTGCACCTGCAGTGGATATTGCCAGAGGCTTAATGGGCAGTCCATGATTCCTGCCTGCCGGCATTGCTGGTGTGTCACCTGCGTGTAGCCCAGATTTTGTTCCCAGTCTATGACAGAGCATGTCTCACTGTGCAGACTCTAACAAAATGGTCCACCCTGCACAGTACAAATAGCTGCTAATAACCTACTTTTCATCTAAATATTCCTGGCTGATGACGTTCTCAGACTGTTGCAGAGTAAGTGGGGAAGGGAAGGGTAAAGCATCTCAGGGTAGGATGTTTGAGGAGAGGAATATGACAGGTGAGGAGTTCCTACCTGCATTGTGATGCTGGGGCATCCGTAGATATCATGATGAAGGAGGGTTAAAATGCTTAATTTCACTTTTGAAAGTATTTTGGAGTATTTTGTTTTACTTTCCCTTTAAACTGATAGCAAATCGGCCTGCTGCTTGGAACTGAACATTTACCTGACACATTTGTTTTAACCCAGTCTGAGATAACTGAAAATTTTTAATTTGCCACAGGAAAATTAGGTGCCAGATTGTGTCCTGGTGTGGGCTTGACAGTTTTCTCCTATAAATATTCAATGAGAATTAGTGTAACACAACTCAAAACCAGTAAAAGTTTAAAATTACCTCAGAGTGCATTTAACCTACAAATAACCTACAGAATGGGGCTCAGAAAGTATGTGCAGACTAATCAGCAGCAGATGTCTTTGAGATATCTAATTTGACATCCATAACTCTCCAGAATAATAAAAGGCTCTGTGTAAGGGATCACAGCCACCCCAAACAGAACTCCATCATGTTTGTGAGCAACTTGAACCATTGGCCAAGTGGTCAAGTATGCCAAGGGTGCCAGCAGCTCCCCAGTAATGTGATTCCAGTGACAACCTATGGTGTTAATTGTTGGTGCAAATAGAACAGGTCTGTGTAATCTCCCCAGGTTTGGACACCAATCTTGTCAATCTGTGCACAAGACAGATCGAAAGTAACCCATGGTTTGATAGCAGGCCTTTCAAATCTGACTGGTCTGTAGTTGGTGTAACACAAATCATAGGGTTTTTCTTATCACCTGAGATACAGGTATTTGTACAAATGAGAAAATTAGAACAACCCCATAAGGAAGGAGGTGCAGCAGAGTCCAGAGAGCTGTCCTCTACTTAGAGAGGTGTTTTTTTGAGAAGGTACCAGTAGAGTGGTGAGAACTGCAGACAGCACCTCAGCAAGGAGTTTTCTGGGAGTCAGAAAATGGACTGGAACATGGGCCCTCGATGGAGCAGGGTGTCTCACCTACTGCATGACCCCTGCAGCAACTGCACAACACCCACCTATCTGTGGAGAGTTTTTCAGTGTCAGCTCAGTGTACACATGAGCTGGGAGGGCCCTGAGGGCATCACCCTCATGGGAGGGCCTGGCTGCACAGCCTGACCTGAGCCACCAGCCCTCCTGACCTTCTGTATGTCTGAGTGGGACAAGGAATCAAGAGTACGTGGAGCCAGGGCAGTGGGGAAGTGGTTCTCAGTGGTTCTCAGGTTCTTTGGCACGTTGGCTCATCCTCACCAGGGATTCAGGGCAGGCCCTGCCCCCCACAAGGAGAACCAAAAAAATCCCTGCAAGGACTCAGAGCATTCCTGGTCAGGAGAAGTCCATAACTCTCTTCTGGAAGCTGGCCAGGGTCACAGGGCATGGCCCAGGGTGTTCAGACCGTGCCCCAGCATAAGTAGGACAAAGTTGGGTTATGGCCAGCACCTGCTTTCAAGGAGAAAGGCACCACATCAGCCCTGCCCACCTTGCAGGGCTGCATCTTAGTCCTTTGTTCATCCTGGTTAGACCCAGAAGGAGGCCTGGTGGCAGAGGCATAGGTGTGCAGGCATAGCGGGAGGCTGGTGGCCCACAGGCCTGGAGGGAGCCAGATGTCCTCCATTCTTAGCACCCTAGACCCAGCTGCCCCAGGGGTAAAACATCTTGCGTTTCCAAGTGACAAATGAGCTGTTACTGTCTGAAATACTGCGTATGGAGAGGAGAAGACACAGCAGGAGCATAAACATCTCTGACTGACAAGCTGTTGGAGGACTGACAATCTACTCTTAGTGGATTATGGTACCATTTGTGAAAAGATTTCCACTTTCTGTGGAAAGAAGAGCAAACCTATACTTTCCCTTGGTTTAGGTGAGTCTCTGGAGTTTTCAAGAAGCTAGACTAATACCTTTAAGATGAAATTTGATGCAATGTCAAATGATTTTCTCTTCAAAACCTGTTCTTTTGGAAAATTAATGATGGGGAAGACAATGAATAATTCATTACTCATTCATTTAAAAAGAAGCTGTTGGCAATGGCTTAGTCAGATGCAGTGCCTTTGGCTGGTAAAGATAATAAAGGAGTAATGAATTAGTCATCAATACTGCAACGAAAGTAAAAGGTCAAATTTGTCATTGAACTAAAACCAAAAGGCCCGATTGGCTCTGTTTTTCTAAAACGGTGGTCTTCAGGCCGCCTTTGATTTTCACACTGCAAAATAGTTCCAGCAGAGCTGCAGACTTTTCCATGGAATATTTAAACCTATTAAATGCCCCTGCTTTATCTCTGTTGCTTTATCAAATCTCATCAGGAATAGTTTGTGCACCCTCAACTAGCCATGTAGTACAATCTGATACAGAGAATTGAATCTGGCCTCTCGTTTTACAGACCCACGGAGATTTCCTTGGGGAATTTGTTCCACAACAAAGATTCTTGGATGAAATCCTGACTTGGATTGTCCAAACTGCTATGAGGCAGGATTACAGTGATGCCAGGATTTTACTACCTGAACAACTAAACAAAGCTGGTGCCTCCTGGCTCCCCTGCCATTGCACTTTTATTCCTTCTGTCCTGTTTGCACTCCACGGTAGAGAGGTCTGTGGCCTCCTGTTGCTGCAGAATAAGTCACCTTTCAAGGGTCTGTAACCTCTATTCTGCAACAGCAGCACCAGGAAGCAGCATGGAAACAATCAGTTTTCCTGGGACCTGAGAAACTTCTGTTTGCATCAGCTGTAAAAACTCAAAGACTCTTAAACCTGACTAGTTTTGGCAAAGGATAAAGCAGTGCCAGTCCTACTTGAATCTGCTGTATAAATTCACCTAAACTCATTTTGTGTGGTTTACATCATTCCCTCTTCTATACTATTTGCTGTCTTCAAGCCTGCATTTGCAAGTTTCACACTTTTCCTCCTAATTGTTCAGGTCAAATTTGTCAAAATGACTTCAACAGCAGATCAGAATGCTAAAGCTGACCTCGCCTACTCATAACTCCAGCATCACATTCCCAAAGGGCAAAACCAGTGATTATTGGTAACATTACTCCAAAGAGCATTACTTTCCACTCTGTAATAAATATGACAAATGTGATAGCGCTATCTGAAGAATATTTTCCAAACCTCTTACCTTTCTCTTTCTTTAAAAATTTTTAGCACGTCTGCATCACAGCTGCCTTAATTGCTGGAAATATGTCTCACCTTGCTTTGGAAAGCAGTGAATACATTAACATGTTGCTGCTTGTACTCTGGTTACTCACTTCCAGACATAGTATGCTTTAATCTAGGTTTGTAATATTACAACATTTTATGCCTCAGCTTGCTTAAGTTGACACTGGTAACATGGGATGTGAATTACTTATCAGCAATGCTTATATACTGGTATAATGAGCACCATCCAAAGCCCAAGAGGGCAAAAGAAAGAAATTAAGAGTGTAGATTTTACCACTTATAGAACTTAATTGGCCAGGTAAGAAAATACTTACTAAAAATGAACATTACTTCTTTGTTTCACTCTCTCAGGGATGATATGGATTGTCCAAAGGGTCAAGAGGGATACTCCCACCTGAAGCAAACATATATATAAATTAAAACTATACAAGCACCAATTATTTGCTCAGACAGATGTTAATGCTACTGTTAGCACAGCTGTTGTCTAAGAAAGCCCTAGATGCTGTAGCTGCCTGGAAATTCTGGTGTTTAACATATTAAACTTAGGCTGTAGCTCTTCTTATTTTAAACAAAAGCATGAAAGCATGGAGGGGAGGCAGGGACTGGAGGCAAAAGCAGCTCCCCAAGCAGGAAAAAACAGTGCTCTGACATCGGAGCAGAGCAGGACAGAGCTGTTGTGTGTTAGAGATGCATGGGAGTCTCTTTCTGAGTGAAGTGGGAGAGGCTGGGAAAGGGAATTACATCTTAGGCTGTATACTGCAGGGGGTGAGAGAGCCAGAGGGGTCTCAACACTGCCTTCAACTCCATCTGCCACGAGGGGTTAAAGCCCTCAGGGAACGGTCTTGTAGTGGGATCAGGAATGTCTTCTCCATAACAAAGCTCCTCCAGGACGCTCAATCGGTTGCTCATTTGGAGAATAAGTATTTCAATGGGTACTGCCCCTCCCAAACATCGGTGATGTCTGAACATCATTGTCCCCATGTCCCTCCGCAGCAACCAATCCACTTGGTCCACTGGAGCATTAAATCAAGTTTTAAAATGAAATTGCTGTTTGTGGGCACGAATTCCTCATTTTCATCAAGCGCAGAGAAAGGTACAGAGACATTCTCAAAGCATCAGTGAATCTGGATGAGCTTTCTAACTTCCGACCTTGTGTGCAGTCCTGAAGGACCAGAAAAAGATATGTATCTGTAGGATTTCAGGTTTCCATTAATTGCTGGTCTTATATTGTTGCAGTAATTTTCAATTTTTTGTCTTTATTGACCTATTCTCTACTTTGTGCTTTGTTCAAGTTTTTTTCCTTACAGCCGAGAAATTGCAAGTACAATGTTATCATGAGCAATGTGCTGACATTTTTTTCTTATCTACCTTAGGACATTTATTTACCCTTTCTTCACTAGAGGCAGACCTTTCCCACTGCAATTGCTTTTCTTTGGCATGTTATTCTGTATCTATAATGGCTTCCTCCAGGGGTACTACCTGATTTACTGCGCCGAATATCCAAACGATTGGTGCACCGACATCAGATTTACATCAGGTAATTACAGCTGCAGGATTCCCAAGATCTAATCTCCAAGCAATTTGTAAGCATTTTGAATTATGTCCTAATCTACAGCGAACATGTGAGTCAAATATGTTGTGATGGAAATCAGCATAAGACCTGTCTGCTGGCCCAGATAAAACAAGCAAATGTGCAGTAACTCTTTTTTTTTTTTTTCTTTTTTTTCTTTTTTTTTTTTTTTCTGCTAGGCAGACACTTTTGAAGGTATATGATGTTATGTGTTAGTCTCAAATGACGAGCCTTGTTTTACTGACACCACTCCAGAGCTTCCTGCTGCTGTGGGCCATGGAGATGCAATCTCAGGCCCCAGGTGCCTGGGGTGTGCCCTTGCTCAGCCAGAAGCGTGCACCCAGCGGTGGCTGTGTGCGAGTGCAAGCTGTGGCTTTCTCTTCCCTGCCAGGGAGCCTTGCACTTGATGCAGCTATTCTGAGTGAGACAGAAAAGGAGGGCAAAACCCCAGCATGAATGAGGCTTTGGGGACAAAGAGCTCTTTTTTCTCCTGAAAGGCACAGGGGAAGATTAGCAATCACGCACAGTCTGGTTGTATGTTAATGCGATTCCTTTATATTCCGTGACTTAATAGCCTAGCTGGATTTCACCCTGTAAAATACTTCAGAGAATAACTGAACACGAGCAGCTAGATGGCATTACAGATTTGGTACTGTGCAGAGAGTGTTTTTTAAATGTAAACATAAAAATGAGAATTTTGAGAAACGTGGAGGTCTGAGGAAATGTTTTGGATACGACAAGCACCAAGTAACCAAGATACTCTCTGTACCCTGTTTCAGACCATGGATGCAAGTTCAGTCTTTTCAGACAGGATCACATATTAAAAATTCTGGACACTGTGTAGTAATTTGTATGATCATCTAATTTGTATGATAGATAAAAAATATATTTAATGTGGGGGGGAAAAAAAAGAAAAAAATCAGCATTAGCGATACTTGAAATATTAAAGAAAAAACAAAAAGCATATTCTTCCTCTACAGACCGTTACCAACTTTCTGTTGCTACTGGAAGTGTTTTATCAGCATTTAGTCTTTTATCTATACATTGTACTGCACACACTATGTCTTGTCTTGCTTTCCAGTCATTGTCAGAGGTGGTTTTCTCAGTGGCATGAAATGTAGGGCATGTCACCTGCAGACTTTCTCAATCAAATGCCTCTGGTTTTTCAGTTAAATGGAATCTGGTTAATGGATCACTGTGGCCAGATAATGTCAGCATCCCTCAACCTGCTTTCCATCCACACCCATAGCTCTGTCCAGGCAGCCTCACTGGCAGTGGACTGAGAGGTGCTGAGATGCAGGTTCCTTTTACGGCTCCAGTGATGTGCTGGATAAGTTTGTGTCTCTGTGCTTCTCTTTCCCCAGCAGTAAAATGAGGATATTATTGGTACTTGTCTACAGCTCAGTGCTTACTCTGCAGTAACGTCCACAGCTGTGACTGGCTGTCATCGCCCGTGCTGTCCATGGGGTGCTTCGTGTTCCCCCTTGAATATTCAATAAATGGTGACTATGGCCACCTGGGAAGTTCAGCTGAAAGTGCTCTGGTGTCACCAGTCACCTGTGCTTCTCCTGTTCAGTAGCCTTCTTGGTAGCAATGCATCTTTTGACCTGAAAAAGAATCCACTCACCTCACATCATGATCTCTATCTGTCTGCTGCAAAGACAAACCTCACACATGAGCTTGAGTAGGGATATCCAGACAGAGCTGTCTTTCTAATCCATTTCTTGTTGGTTTCTTAGGCCTCCTCTTGTTTCTGCTGGGAATGGGAATCAACATTCACAGTGATCTCCTGCTGCGCCAGCTGAGGAAACCCGGGGAAGTCACTTACAAGATTCCTCAAGGTATATTCTTATCCCCCACTTCCTTGAAGGAAGTAGGGCAGCAGAATAAATAATGTTTTCTGACTGAATTCACAGGCAAGTGACAATAATGGCAGAGAAGCTGGTCTTGCACAGGTACTTGGTTCACCTGCAGGCGCTGATGTGAGCTGGACTGCAGCAGCAGCAAGAGTATCTGGAAAACATGAACTGTGAGGAGAGATTTCAGGAAATTAGCTGGTAATTCTGAGAAGATTGAAGTGGGACACAGGAAGAGGATTTTAACTTTGCAAAAGGCAGCTGCAAAGAAGGAAATAGGCTTGTCCATGCCCAGAAAGAAGTAGTAGTGGACTTCTTACTGTGCAAATGGTGGATTCAAAGTGTAAACTTTAGGGGGAAATAATAACTCCAAGGATACAAGGTGCTGAATTGCCTTTCCAGGAAATGTCTAGCACTGTAGAGCAATATGGATGGGGATCCAAGAATTTCTTGGGCTTGACTCCTTCTGCTGCCTTGTTAGGGATGGTGATATGTCTCCCAAAGTTTATCACCTCCAATATCTGCCTCTTGTAAATTTTGTGAAAAACTGAGATCCAGATTTTGCATTCCCCAAAGGTGGTGAAGCTGCAAAATATTTTTAGGGCATAAAAAGAATTTTGACTAATGCTAATTATTATAATTTAAATCTAATAATGATCTTTCTTAAGTTATTTTCCAAATGAAAATAAATGCTTGTGAAAGTGCTGGAAACATCTGAGTCAGAATCCCCCTTGATTCTTGTATTTATACAAGAATTTCAAGCAAGATCCCCCTTTGGCATGGCTCTACTGGCTTCAGGGAAATGTGTTTAGGTTGCTGCTATGGGCTGAATAAGAAAGGGTACACATTCTGCTGCTGACTTTATGTGAAAGAACCTTCCATGAGCAGGAGATGACTGTAAAATTTAAATATTTTTTCTGTTGCTGCAGGAGGACTGTTCACCTACGTTTCTGGAGCCAACTACTTTGGAGAGATTGTGGAATGGTTTGGTTTTGCCATTGCAACCTGGTCCCTACCAGCCTTCGCCTTTGCCTTTTTCACTCTTTGCTGCATTGGTCCACGTGCTTATCACCATCACAGGTATCAAACTGTTCCTTGCCATATGCTGCTACTTCCTCTTGGAATGCAGTTTGCAAAATGCTAGGGAGGACCAGAGCCAGGATTTGGGATAAAACTGACATTTAATGCCATGTACAGGAGGCGTTTTGGCCTATTTGTGTGAGGTAGGCAGTCACTGGAGCCCCTGTGGGGGGCAGGCCTGGCCTGACAGTCATTTCATCTGACATGAGCTGCATCACTGCTGCCACCTTGCTAAAGCCTCTTTTTACTCAGCCTCATAAATGTGAGCCTTTCCTGAGGTTTCCCTTGTAACCTCTGCACTCCTTTGGAGTAGATATACTCTGAATTCCTAAAATTTCTACTGTAGGCCTGTTAGAACCTTAACAGTATCATCAGTTAATTAAACAACCAGGCGTAGTTTCCCAACTGCTCTTTTGCGGAGTAACATACTGAGATAACAAAGAAAGGCAGCTTGGAGCAGTTTTAAGGTTCCTCAGCTGATCTGTATTGAAACTGTGCACTTTTCCTTTATCTATGCAGGTTCACTGTCTTGCTTATTTTCTTTCAGGTACTATCTCAAGACATTTACGGACTATCCAAAATCAAGGAAAGCCTTGATTCCTTTTGTTTTTTAATGATTGAAATATGGACTCTCTGTTTTGTTTTTATAGGATTTTTTTTTCAATTCCTAGTTTTAATGCTAGATCTGACTATAATTCATTGTATAGATGATAATCCAGGATTGTAACAGACAAGAAGGTAATTTGGAATGGAAATTCTTATTTTAACTAGAGGGGAAATTGCAGATAGTTGTGGGCAAAAGGACTCCCCAAAAAACATACTTGCTCCTCAGAAAAATAAATATGTAACTGCATTGACATCAGAGAAAAAACATTGGCTAAATATTGTTGCAGAAAAGTGGAAAGTAAGCCCATTACTTTGGGGAAAATCTTCAGCAGCCACTCCAATTTACAGCACCTCTGCAATTGCTTCTTCCTGCCTCCACGCTGTAGCACGTGTCCTTGCTCTGCTAGCAGTGCCCTATGTGTTGCCACACTTTAAAACAGAGAATGGGTCTCATTTGCCCCAAAACATTACTCGGCCCGTTATTTTTCATCTAAAAGCCATCTTAACTCCTAGAAACACAATGTAACAAGAGGGAACTGCGCTGGCACAAGGCTGGGAGCAGAGTGCCAGGGCACAGAGGTGAGGCGAGGTACATGGAGATGGAAGCTGGCACTCACAAGCACAATGTCTGTGTTCCTTCCTTAATGATTACGTTCCTCACTGTCAGATGATTAATCTTCAGCCATCAGGGTTTGTTTTTTAAACGTACTTTGTTATAGCAATTGCAGCTCCATTAGCATTTCTCTTCTCTTGCAAATCCAGATCTTTTTTTCAGAATAAAAACTTTTCCACTCAAAACTACTCAGTTGTTGTTCATAAAAAGATTTGAAATGGTGATGTATGACAAAAATTACAACAAATAAAAAACTCTGTGTTGAAGAAAATGTTCTCTGACACTGGCAGTACATTTTGTCTGCAGAGAATATTTTCAGATACTCTTATTAGGAAATGATGCAGAGATATTATTGAATTTTTACAAAAAGACAGAATGCCTCTGCCTAATTTCAGGGTAGTTAGGAATTTTCAAAAAAATGTCATTAACCCAAATAGGAAGAGATGTCCCCTTGGATGCTGACAGTTTTAGTTAACTTTAGAGCATAAAATCCTGCTAAGAATTATGCTGAATAAATAAAAAGAAAAAGACCAGACTGCACACCTGAAACATATGACCTTGCTGTTGGAGTAACCTGATGGATTGTATGCAATTTCCTCCAAAACACAATAAAATTTATGTTAAACACAGAGCTGTGTTAGCCTGTAATTTACTGTTTGCAGGAACAAATCTCTGTGGCATTGCTTACCAAGCACAGGGTGCCTCCCGGTGCTGGATGCCTTGCAGAAGTAACTCCATCCTCTCCATCCTGGGCCTTGGACATGTTGCATGGAAAAATGTTGGTTGCAGGCAGCAAAGGAGCACATTTTCCTTCTGCCCAGTCCTGTGGCATTTTTGGACAGCAGGAGCAAGACACATACGCTTTGAACCCTCTATGGGCAATGTTTGCAGTTAATTGTCAGGGAGAGGTGGCACAGGCTCTCCCCATATGGAAGTCCTCTGTGGGAGTGCACCAGGGCAGCATACCTCCTGAGAAATTTCTTTCATCATCTCTTACTTTTATAAGGAAGAAAATATTCCCCTTGTCTGTGGGAGAAAAAATGCAGGAGACATTTTCATATCCTTCTGCTCAAGCCTCTGGAAGCTATGTACACATATGATTTCAGAGCTGACTGTAGAATATTTTGCAAAGCAGCACTTCTCTGACTTTCTTTGTAACCTCCTTTTGTTCTGCTGAAACCCAACAGATGTGTCCTCTGCTGGTAAGCATTTAAAATAATAGCTCGTTCCTTTTCTCCCCCTTTTGCAATACTGTTTTTCTGTTTGGTTTCCTTCCATCATTCACATCGTAATCTTCATTAATCTTCAAGGAACATTTATGTTTGGGTGCTGTTTGCCTGGAAAGAGCCTCCCTCAGAGCAGCTCGTAGTGCTCCTGCTCTTACAGAAAGACCTCTCTTACACAGAGCTGATAACCCAGCCTTCATCCCTGCTGGCAGTCTGCTGGGAAAATGCATCCTCTATTCCCAGGACTCTTGTTAATTTAATTATTTTTGTACCGTTTGAGTGTTTTTTTCAAAAACTGACTTCCTGCAAGCATGCACTATACTGCTGTGGTAATACACAAATGGTTTAATCATGCATCTGACAGTTTCTGCAGCAGAACGTGTTTTCTGCACCTAAGAGATCAGACAGACCGTTCGTGAACTCCAGAATTTAGTTATCTAATCTCTTCTGACAACCAAACCCAGAATTAAATGCTGTTCACTGGGAGGCAAAGTGGAGAACAATGGCACTTGCCAGCCCTCATTCCCATCTCAGTGTGCCACACACACTTCAGCCTTTGCCTGGCTTTAGTCCATGCTTCAGATAAGAGGTCACTCAAGACAACAGAAATCGGTTCCAAGCAATGTAGGGCACTCATAGCTGTTGTTTTAAAATACATATTTTATGTAATATATTTACACAAAAGGCAAAGCTCCCCCAATCTTGGCCCCTGAGTGACTGTCTTTAGGACCAGCACTCATCTGAGAGCTGCACTCCTACTCCCATTACTCTCCTGGAATAGAGCCTCTAATGCTTGGACAGAACCTCTGAATATGTCTGCAGAAATATCAAACCATGGTGTATCCTGGTATCACAACTACTGAGGAACTCTCCCTAGGTAGGCAGAACACTCTGATGGTTTAGGGTCAAGCATTTCAGTTTTGTACTGTTGACTGTGTCACTGATTGACTGATGAATTCCACCCAGGGACTCACCACTTCTGGGACCTTTCCCTTTCCCTTTCCCTTTCCCTTTCCCTTTCCTTCCCTCATATGAACCCACTGAACCTTACAAGCATCTGCTGACAGCAGAGGGTTTGTCTGCTTGTATTTGATTTGCTTGTTCAATTAACAAAATCCTTTTTAATGCAAATTACCACAGGGTCTCATTTAAATCCAAGCATAGCTCTGGAAGCCTCATGTCCTCTCATCTGCCACCTCTGGGTCCTCCTGAACAGGTCTAATTTCTCAGAGCAGGCATTACTGGAGATGTTTCCTGTCTGACTCAAACACCACTGTCCCTGTGTGAGTAATGTGATCTAGGAAACACAAATGTCCAATACCAGTTCAAAGCCAGGGCCTGCCAGCTCCTCACAAGGAGTTCCATGCTCTGTGAGTAAAGCCACTGGTGGCCACTGAGCTGCTTGGAAACATGCCATTATTTGCCTCAAAAAGAGCTAGCAAGTTTGATCTCTGCAGGAGCAAAGTTGGGGGGCAGACATCAAGAAGTGCCCAATAGCAACACCTGGAAATGTAAAGGAAGATAGGTAGATCTGGTTCTGGTCTATGTTATCACAAGTTACCACTGCTTTTCCAACAAACCTACCTTCAGTGCTCTTAGTCTGAAAGGGAAAAGAAAAAGACACAGTTTTCAGAAATTCATTATCACAGAATCACAGAATTACAGAATGGTTTGGGTTGGAAGGGACCTTAGAGATCACACGGTTCCAACCTCCTGGCCATGGGCAGGGACACCTTCCACTAGACCAGGTTGCTCCTGGTCTAACTTAATATGCAAAGTTAGTTCCTTTGCATATTAGGAGTGGAGACTGATCTTAACTGATTCAGTGTTTGGAATAATGCCACCAGCATGCTTTCCAGGTAGGAGTCAGTTCTACCCCCACCCCCAGCAGAGTCAGTGGAGACGTTAGCTCCTCCAGGCGGTAATTTACAATACCCAGGCTGGAAGGCTACAATGCCAAATAGGAGATAAGGGTGCTAGAAGTACATCCCAGTAAACCCACATCCATTCATTTAATAGCATATGCATTGCATATGATCAGGTGGGAAACAGCGGGCAGGGACACCTCTGACCAGCTGTGCCTCTGACCAGCAGTGTCGTTCCCAGAACTTGAGTCATCCTATTTGAACACCTCTCATATCAGCTCTAGCATCACAGGCACCCGAGAGGTTGCATTCCAGTTTACTTGTCTACTTTTCCCAAGTTTGCCATGTAAGATTACACATAATACTGTCTTGGCCACACTTCCCTACTGTACCAAATACACTATGTCTGTTCAGGCTGAATATGCTCCTGCCCTGCAGTGTTACTACCATGAGGAAAGGCCCTTCACTGTATGTGGATATGTTACATTTTTGTGCATTTTAAGAGGAGGTGGCTGCTGAGGGGTTCATTTCAATGAGTTCACAGCAGTCGTGCCTGGGCCTGAACAGAAATCTGTGTGGGCTGAGTTTGTTCTGCCTGAATGATGAGAGGTGAAACAGCTCCATGAGCCCCCTGTGCCCCCATTCTGAGCCCACCAGACCTTGGGAGCTGGCCATGGGCTCCCTGTGCCCACAGGGCACTGGGTATCACACCTCTGAAGAGGAACTCGGCTTTCTGGCAACCTGGGGAGAGTCCTCCTCTGCATCCCCATCTTCATCTTTCTCATCCTCAATCTTCCCTAAGAGAGGGCTGCCACACCTGGGGATGTTACACCAGAGCAAAGCCCTCCTCACCCAGCACAGCCAGGTCCATATGTGCAGCCCTGAGTGAATCTGTTTTCTGTCATGGAAACTCCTCAACCGACTCCCATCACCCCAGCAAGAGAGCAGCTCACAGATGACTTGGAAATCACTCTCTGCCAAAATAGGATCTCTGCCATTTGACCAGAAAATCTGTGTTTCAGATCTCTGCAGGAACAGAAACCCTGTCCTTTCACCAATTAGAAACTTGGAAGGCATTCAAATAGAGGAAACCAAGAAAATTATGTTCACGGTGGATGTTCTAGGGATGGGAGAAGCTGGCTCTGGCAGGCCTACAGGCAATTTTAAAATACCAGCAAATATCACTCTTTGAATAAAAAGCTAGAATTAAAGTACATTTACATCAATGGAGTCCCCTGATCTAAATCCTCTCTTGCCTCTGCTGGTAATTTATAACTGGTAGTAAATAGAAAAACGTGTATTTCAGCACTGAACATATTAATCCTGCCTTCTGCACAGTGGGGTGAAACATTACCCTTGCACATCCTGGCAGGTTTATACGCTGAGAAATATTTCTGGGGACGGTAACTGAGCTATGCCAGGCAGTTCTCTTACATGTGATACAATTTTGGCTTCACAGCCAGCAAGCCAGAGCCTGAGCCCAAAGGGTTACAAAGCTTATCTGTAGATAAAATCATAAACAAAAAATTGTAGACTCACTAAACTGAGCTGGACACCCCAGGGCTGTGCTGATAATATTGGGCTGAACTTGGGCTTAGCACTTTGAAGCATGTCGAACAGCCAAAATCTCCCTGACTTCAGCAAGGATCTGGTTTCACATGTGTTTTCCTTGTTCAGATGTACTAATGCCCTGTAGCCAGTGATTTTCAGCTCTATTTCTACCCAGCATGCGTTAACCCTGGCAACTCAAGCTAGCTTTTTTTTCATAAAACAATATTGCAGTTTTTCCTCATTTCTGCCAAGATGTTTCTTCACAGACATTTCAGAATCTCTTCTCTCCCTAGGTATTGGGCTCTTAATCATTTTCTACAAGGAGGAGTGGGATAGGCTGAGTTTGTATACTTCTGCCTTCCGCTTCTTTTCCAGTCTGGTTTAGCTACCAGCTCAAGTAGAGACTGTCATTCCTGCAGCCCAGCTGAGAGCATCTGTGCTTCTGGCAGGATAGAGGCCAACCCAAACAGCTCTCCCTCAACATCCCACGATGGCAAAACCTTGCACCACTTGATTAACTTATTGTCTGCTTTGTTTTTTTTTGTTCATGTGCCATGAAGAACATCCTTGAAGAGTTTCCTCTCCTTCAGTCACCTCCAAGATTTCTGAAGCTTTCTGAATTGTGTGGGATGCTGTTTGTGTCAGCAAGTTCAGTGTCACCCTTCAGACTCCATCTGAACTGGCAGTCCCCGAGCCATGTCTTGGCTCTGTGGAGTTGATGCTCTTCCTTTTCTCTTACTTTTCCTCTTGTCCATCTCCTAGGCTTTTTCCTCTTCTCTTTTTAAAATGGATCTAAGCATTTGAGGCTCTGGGCTCTATGTGATGCTGCAGTTTGGGTTTTGCCACCCTGGGAGATCCAAGCCTGTACCCTGCATACTTTCCCTATGCACCTGCTCAGCATGAAGCCTAAACTCTCAGGTGGCAAGAGAAGCCAGCAGAGGAAGAAAAATGGAGATTCCTGCCCTAAAAGAAAGTGAAATTGGAAGAGACTAGAAGACTGCTGGATTTCCATCCTTCAGGAGGACATGGAGGAGATGAACACAGAGGCAATTCCTTGCACTCTCTGGGAAGGACAAAACTGCCAGGTCTGTGACTAGGGCAGGGAGTCCATGGCAGAACTGGCTTAGGAGGCCAGCCCAGGTCAGATGAGGAGCTCTATAGAAGGTTCAATAACAGTAAGAAATGGGAAAACTGTTGGCTGGGAAGATCACTGGGAACTTTGGGGATGAAGTTCAGGATGGCATAAAGGCATCAGTGGGGCCAATGCTCTCTGCCCAGACAAGTCATTCCCAGTCTTATCACTTCAGGCTAAGGATGAAGGAGCATCTCTAACATCAGCTCTGATGAGTATCAATGGACTGGTCTGCATGTTCAGGGTACCATCCTTGCCCTGAGCATGGTGTTATGTTCTCTGAAGTGGGGTCATGCTAGTGGTTGATGCTGGTCTGTGAGTACCTTGAGACTCTCTGCTGAGCAGGGCTCTGTTTAGACCCAGTCTATCTCTGACTTATCCAGACTAGATAAATGGGTCCTGGCTAGAAAGGCTACTAATAAGTTCATTAATTGGGCTTCCTTTATTAGAAAGCTGGATCGTAAGGCTGCCTCAAATGTACCCATTTGTGCAATGCTGTCTGGATGATGTCTAGATGCTCTTGTAATCCAGACATCACCTGGTTATATCCAAATAATTGTTTCCATTAATTTGAAACCAATATTCAGTGACACTGACCTACAACTTCTGGTTGAGCCCTTGCTCTGCAGGGCAGCTGGTGTCATAGCACCACCTCCTCAGTTTTTTCTTGCTGTGAGCACATCTCATTTGAGGTCTACTGACACTGTGCTGCTTTTGCTGCTCAGAGGACATGATGAGCTCTTGTCAGTCCCAGCCATCCCTGCTCCCCTGGCTGAAGCAGTGACTGGGAACTGAGTGAACTGGAATTTGAGTAAATGAAAGGAATGGGCTTGACTCTGCCAGATGACCTGGACAATTAGAGTGTTATTCCAGAAGAGAGGAAAAGGTCTTAACAACAGCAGTGGGTCTGCCTGGGCATCCCTCAGGAGGTCAGGGAGTGTGTGATGGTTTCTGACAAGAACACCATGCTTCCTTCACCCAACACAATTTTGTTTGGGGTTTTCTGTTGTGCTTTAACTGTGAGAGGAGGAACAGCCAAGGAGGAATGACTCACAGCCATGCTGGACACAAGGCAATGACTCAGAGGTGGAGCTGGCTTGCAGTCCAGCTGCAGCCTGACATCACAGGGCAGTGGTGGGGCTGGAGAGGCTCCCAACACACTCTCCTTACTAGCAACCCTGACAAAAGATGCAGTGACTTCTTCTTGGCATCTTTTAGCACATTCCCTGCCAAAAATTGCCCCATATGTTCATCTCTTTCCATCTGACTTAATCTTCCCTGAACACGAATGACCAGGCTTAGTTCTGGGTTTGCAGACGAGACCTCAACCTCTGCCTTTACACAATAGCAATAAAGCCTATTGCTACTGCAAATGCCTGGCCTGAAGCATCTGACAACTGTATTTACCCTGGTTTACATCTGTATCACACTGGGGACTCATCATAGTCCTGGGGTTTATTAATGCAGCACAGTGCCCAGCCATGACACCTCCCCAAAGGACCTCTGTGTGACTTGGAAGGACATCCTAGGGAGGCTTCCTCCAGCCTGGAGAGCTGCTCAGCTTTAGCAGGTGATCCTTGCAAGAAGGAGCTTGTTAGCACTGCCCAGTCAGATCTGTTGTGGGGAAGCTGTTGAGAGAGGCAGGTGCACGCTCCCTCTGATGAGGCGGATGCCATGCTCTCCCCATCCCGCTGTCTGAGAAAGTCCTTCAGTATGAAGACATATTGCCCAGCTGCCATTGGGGGAAATAGTAGAAAGGGCTAAGAAAGGCATGCAAAAGAGCTCAAGGAGTAAAGCAGACTCCTTCCCCAGAAAAAAAAGTACATACCCAAGATGGGACATGGATTTATTCCCCCACTTCCTTGAGCTGAGGAAGGTAACAGAAGCAATGATACACTATCTCATAAGTAAACGGTGAAAACAAAGGTGTATTGGGCCTGCTCATCTTCAAGGAACAAGGAGTGAAGAAGGCAGGTGGCTGGGGGAGCAGCTCACCCCTAACACTGCCTGAGCTGGGCTGGACACTGCATGTCACCTGCTCCTGATGTCAGGCTCAAAACCCTTTGGTTTATTGTCTTTTATTTTTCTTGACTGGAAGGATTTCTCAATCACAGCAAAGTGTGTTTTGGTGATGTTTTTGTCCCTTGGTCTGAGGACATGTTGACAATCTCACTTCCTACCAACTGCAACACTGCAATTGCTTAATGCAGAGTGTTGTCACATTACTAGCTTCTCAGATGGAGCATTTCAAGTTTTTAACCTCTCATTCAAATGATTTGATGAAAATGCCATGATAATTTTATTGCTATAGCCATAAACATCAGACGCTGTGCAAGTTTCAGTCCAAACAGCCTAAAACCTCATTCATTTCAATAAAAATACCATCAGTAATTTGTATCTTTTCATTTAAGAATGTGTTCACACATGAAGGAAATTAACTATTTTCAGATAAAATTACTTATTGCCAGCAAATGACTATTATTTTGACTTGCACTAACAGTTGCTAATAATGCAAGATGGGGAGAGGAACATGTGTCTGTACCAGCTGTTGTCTTACTCTAATCCAAAAAGCATGAAGAAGTTGCTGGCAGTAATCACAAAAAGATTTTCTTTCTTCCTCTTCAAGCACAAGTATAACAGCTGTTGCCTCTAGGAAGTGTAATGTTTGCCCCATTGATGCTCATCCCATACAGAGTTTCATAACAGACCAAAGAAAAATAACTCCCCAAAATGGTAACAGTTGTGCAATGAATCAAACTTGTTTCTTATGGTTGGCACTCAAATAAGAAAAAAAAAAAAACAAAACCAAAAACAAACTGGCCACATGAAGATGTAATGGCCCTACGCCCAGACCTGTCCTGTACGAAGAAGGGCAGTAGCAGCAGAAATTATCACCCTGATCTCCCAGTGAGGCACAGCCTCAGATTTTCCCACAAGTCCTTTTCTGCTGTTACAACAACAACTGCACTCCTTGTCCCTCTGGGCAGAAAGTCTCTTTCTTGATAGAAATTTTGTTTTCTTGTTCCACTGTGGCCACGAGAAAGTGGCAGCCTTGTGACAATGAAGCGGCACAGCCGGGCTCTGCCGGGCATGGCTGCTCCCCCTCTGCTCTCTGCTGCCTGGGGACACTTGCAAGCTGTGTCTGCTCCAGTAGCATGAGGTCTCCTTACCTGAGCTGATGAAGTAGATGGAAACATATCATTTTGGGGGTGTACCCTGCTTTTTCTTAGAATGGTGCAGTGTCATGGCCACCAGGACAGTTTTCCCACGGGAGTCTCTGTCAAGGCAGCCTGGGTACTACAACAACCAGAAACCCACAGAAGTGCTAGCTCTGTAGGGCAGCTAAACTTTTGCTGGGCAAACCCAATCTCTATTAATACATATCACAGAAATAAAAAAATGCCTCCTCAGTACAGGCAACCTCTGGGTTCTGAATTTTCTCTCTCTTTTTTTTTTTTTTGGCAGCCAAGCCGCTCACTTACTGTCATCAGCATCACTTGTGACTTCCCTCCAGTGGCTGTGAGGTTTTAACACTGTACATAGCCTGCACAATTCCTTGTTTCTCTCCTTTCCATTCTGAGACCTCACCTTTGTCCCTGTATCTGTCCCACCAGTACATTGCACTGTATTCTGCTACTGTCCAAAAAAGTTTCAGGCTGAGGTGAAATAACTTGGGTCAACTCATTGCAAAATAGTCTTAAAAGATATGCACAAGTATTGAGAGCTTGGAATCCCCTCTTTAAAATCCAGCAGATTAACCACAAGAGAACATACATAACTCTAAGTGCATGCTCAGGGATCCAGTGTATCAATTTCCAGGGTAATGTTTCTTCATTTCTTCAGCAGTATTTTCTTTCTGGCAGACCTCATGGGCATCTTTTTTTTTTTTTTATTCTAGATCTAATACTCCTTCACAGGCAGATGCTTTTGATTAATAAATCAAAAAGTGAAGAGCAGCTAAAATCTATAACATATGCAAGGAGCTAAAATAATTTATGATACTTTGGGACAAACCTTCTTCATTGATAGAGGAGGATACTCACTCCCATGATTTAATTTCAGCTGACTTGAGAGGTGCTCAGCTAGCATGCAAACTGTAGCAGTGTAATTTGGCATTCGACCAGAAGTCATTATTTACATATGGAAATGACTAGGTAAAATCCAGTCATTTGTTCTCATGCAAAAAGAGATTAGAATATTGAATCTGCTTCTTAAAGCTTGAAAAGTCTGTGCATTTTTGTTCTCCAAAGCCAGGGCTAAGCAATAATTTTGGGGTAAAATTATCTGATGTGATCAAGGGCACATGTGGACTAGAAGCCAGTGAAACCATTTGGCCCTTCAGTAGGTCTTTGGCTGCTGTTAGCTTTACAAAATTCAGGGAAGGTGATGTTCATCATCCAACATGAGCAGCTGCTGCTGGAGCTGTTCCTTGGCTGAAGTGCTGGTCAGCCAGGGGCCAGCAGTTCCTCCAGCGTATACTTAATTTTGCAGTGTAAGTTCATGAGCATATTCCTTAAGAGGTGGTAGCCACTGGTATAAATAAATACACAGACCCACCTGCTAGCCAGTTTGAAGCAGATCTACTCAGATGCTAGGAACTGGGATAGCTGATGAACATTTCTGGCTCAGCTTTTGATCTGTTGCATGAATTTTGGCAAGGCGTTCCTCACTGTAGTAGCTTCCCTTCCAGTTTGTTAAGGTACAAGCACTTTGTGTGACAGGATAGATGTAGTCTTGTCTTTACATGAAGCCCAATGAGATGGGACTGATCTCAGCCAGTGCCTTTAGACCAAAGTTGTTGAATTTCGATGTTTTTAGTTAGCTACTTCTGAAAAAAAGAAAAAAATACTCAGGAGACTGTTTGCCAGCAGCAGCAGATCCAGGGGCCACAGTGAGACTGCAAGGAAATATGAACTCTCCTCTTAAAGGACAAACATAGCAAAAACAGGTAAAAATTGATCTCAATGAGATCCCCAACCAGAGTCCTGTCACTGACTGGTGTTGTAATATCAATGATATTAAGTGAATTCAGCTTGCTCACAACCAGTTTTGGATCACACAGCTGAGCTGAGGTGAGGTGTGTGACAGGACACATGCACAGGCTTCTTTACGCTGGAGATCCCAGGCAGCTTTTAAACGTTCAACTCTTTTCCAAATCCTATGAAACTATAGATGAAAATAATCTTTCAGAGGAAGAATCTAGACACCATGTAGTTTCCTGGCACCAGTGTGCCAGCCATGGTGCTGCAGCATGCTGTGGTGGCACCCAGGAGGAGAAGCTGGCTCTGTGGGAGGCACTGGTGGCAGGGAGGAGGCACCTTGCCCTGTGTACTTATTCAGCTATTGAAATAATTTCTACATTCATCTTACATGTTTGAGGGTCAGCACCAAGAAAATATATTGCTTCTTTGTCAGCATTTTTTCAGGGAATTCCATGTTTTTCTCATGGGCTGATGTTGGAAGTCATACAACCTGAAGCAGAAATGTTTGCTAGCAGTAGGGAAAAAATAGTAAATATACTTCCCTCATTAAAGGGAAATATTTTCCTACAATCATCAAGCAACACAAGTTGGCAAACATACTCATCTTAAACGCTTGTTGTAGGGCATCATCGTCCATTTATTTCCTGAAAGCTGAACTGTCTTGTGTAATCAACATGGTACAAGCTGCTGGTGTAGTTCCTAGTGGAGATGGGGAAACAATCCACCTGATCCTTGCCTAGGATGACCTGTTTCAACAGAAGCTGGGTCTCCCTGGCAGAAAAAAGACCTTTGCCCAGAAAGCCCCTTGGAGCCCCAAGCAAAGAAGCAAAGTCTCATGCAGGTTGGGCAGTATCAATTCTGGGAGCTGTCCCAGCCATGCCAGGGACATGATCCCAACACAAACAAGACAACCCAGGCATTGCAGGCAGGGGCTGTTAGGCAGGAGGGAAAATCAGGGGGACTACCCTCCACAGGCTCCGTTGAAGACTGGCTGGGCATTGCCCCATGCCTGAGGCTGCCAGGGAGAACCTCAAGCTGGTGCCACTCAGTTCATTTCCGTTATGCCACTTCCAGAAAAATATTTTTTAGCTTTCAAGTGGTGGAGTAGGGGAAGCTAAAAGGACTATTTATTCACAGTAATTCTTTGTTCCAGCAGTTAATGAGCAGATTCAGCAGACTGAGTGATGTCTCCTCTAAATTGCTCAAACCAGAGGTCACAGTAGCTCTTTCAAGACTTTATGTTAGCTGTCTCTGTTTGCAGAGGATGGATCACCTTAATTTCTCAGTACTGGTGGGTCACAAACCCAACAAGGCCCTGATCACTTTCTGCAAGGCACCAAGCACGCACTGACAAATGAGATGTCTTAGCACTTCTCAGGGGGTGATCAGCATCTGGCAAAATAAAAGGCTGCAGGGCTGAGCTATCCAGACAGCCTACACAAAAATAAATTACACTGTGAAGTTGCTGTGCTAGCAAATGTATTAGTCACCCACAGTCAGCAGTGCTTCTTGCACAGCTGGGCACATTGACATTAAACCTTACCTGCACTGGGAAATGACTTTTTCTCTCAAACATTTTCAAGAGCCAGTCCATTGCAGATGGTTTGAGGAAATACAGATATCCTGAGCTCTCCTGCACAAGGCCACCAGCAATTCCTATAATTTGCTTTCTCTGCTTATAAAGGAACTGCTGGGTTGCTGTGTGCTTTGCAAAATGCCATTCTTGACAGTAATTTCAACATATACGACCACATTCCTTGTGAAAAGTAGCCAGTCTGAATTATTTTTTTCCAGGTTGCATTTTCCAGCTTTTGGGGGTTTGCTACATAAGTTTGGATTTGATTGCATCCAAGTTTTCTAGTTAACATCTAGGTACTTTGCCCTGAGGTCACACACATAGAGGTTAATCACCAAAGAAAATGTCTAATACCAATAATGTCATGGTGATCCCCAGCTCAGTTTGTGTTGAATTAGGGCATTTGAAATCCAAACATGATAGAAACCACCTTACACACGCAGTATTTGCACAGTGACAATGAACTATAGTCAGCAGAGTGGTTTTGGTGCAAGTGGAACTGCAGTGTTTTTATTTTAGACCTCAGAAAGAATCTGCAGGCTAGTTTGCAGCCCCTCAACATAGCAACTCACTTCTTCAGTTCAGTGCACTGTTGCTATTGCACTGCATCAACTGAGTCCAAAATCCCTCTGCACCAGAAATCACAGGAAAATTGTATTTCCAAGTTAGATTTTAAGACCTTATTCTATTGGATAAATTTGTTATTTTCCAAAAGTGCAAGCTCATTATACTTTTATTTCAGTATGAAGGGTAATGGGAATTTGTCAGAGCTGGAAAAGGCCAGAAAAGCAATGAATAAATGATCTTTTTTATTTTGTGGGACAAGCTTGGTTTTGGATTACTGATCATTTTTTGATTGGGATTTATCAATACAACCATAGGCATAAAAACCACTGTGCTCAAATAGTACAATTAATTTAGCCAGATTGCACATGTGTTATGCAGGAAATTCTACTCCTTTCCTCTGTAAAGGAGTGTTTGTTTATGTCATTGGGCATAAACTCCATGTTTCTCAAGATGTGCCAAGCATCCCAAGTGCTCTAGAACATGAAGGTCCTTCTCTTTGGCTGATGGATACTCTCATTATCTGACCTTCATACCGCATAAGGGGGAATATCAGTTATCAAAAAGGCTGGGCTAATGAAGCACTGCTGGTGAACTTTGGAATTTCTTGTGTGGTCAGCTAACAAAACAACTGAGAAGAAAGAAACTTCCTGCTCTGCATTGACTGGTGTGAGGCATGTCCATATCAGCTCTGCTTACCCTTGGTTTGGTTTGACACGTTGGTCATTTTAGACACATTGAAGCAACCATCTACCTTTACCTGCACAAAGCTAAAAATAAACATAAGAGGGATAAGCAAATGCAGGCCATGGATTCTCTATAAAGAACTGCAGTGTAGAGACTCCCGTGTTTGGGGAGTTATTTTGCCTTTCATTTCATGATCAGCATGGATAATTGGAAGGGTTTAGAGCAGTCTAACGAGCACAACATATGGGAGAAGCTTGCTTTATGGGGATTTAATTGGCTGTGCACTAAACAAGGTGTGTAACCATAGACACTTCCCGGCTCTTGGTGAAGAGAATGATTCCTGCCAGCCATAGGTAGCTATCTAAAAATGAAACAACCTTCCCTTGCCACTTGTCTAGGTTCCCCCTAAAGTTAGAGGGAGAACCAGGCACCCCAGAGGGTGTGACCTATCCAGGTGTCTCTCCTACCAAGAGACAAACAAGGTCTGCTGAAGGGTGTACTCTTTCCTCCAGCTGAAAAGGGAACCAAGATGGTTTCTTTAACTTATTGGCAGAGGAGCTGTAGGTGGGACAGGGTAAGGTATAGAGCCCTGTAGGGCTGTAAGCAAGGGAAATCTGACTTAGGGATCGGCCCAGTTGAAGAACAACAGTCACACTTAAAGTTGATACCCGTCTTTCATACAGCCAAAGTCAGATGAGATAAATCCTATCATAATTACAAGTTTGTTTCTAGAAGAAATCATCTCCCTTGAAGATACCTTTGCATTCCTTCTCAGCCTTGCCCTTGACAGAACCACATTAATTTTGGGTTAACATGAAGGTTATTGCATAGTGAAGAAATGCATTGACTTCAGGGGGGGAGAAAAGGCTATGTGGGCTATGTAAAATATTTGAAATCCCTAATTTCCTCACTTTTGACTGCTCTGTGCAGATTTCAATAAACTACATGATGTCCGTAAATTACGAAATTAAAAGCCTGAATGGCATTAGTCAAGCTACTAATATTACTCAGAGGTCCCACCTGCCTGAAGCCAGACCTTGCAGTGTTTGTCTTCTCTCTGCTGCTCGTTTAGGAACACGTGTATGCAAACTAAGTGTTCAAGCAAGGACAGGTCTTCCCAGTGTCACAGCCCACACCAAACCCACAGCCACAGAACTTCCTCAATTGCAGACACAGCGGAAGGATGACAGAGGACCAGAACAAGAAAACCCTTTCCTGTCCCAATCTGATTTAAGGGAAGAAAAGCTATGGTTTCGGTCTGCAGTGTGGAAGACGTCTAGGCTTCAGATCACCACAATGGAAAGAAACCAAACAGCAACAATAAAACATAAGAAAAAACAACTCCCAAACTTAGTAATATGTAATGATGTAATGCATAAAATGCATCTGGTAATAATTCTGACAACCAAGCTGTAACTTTTTCTACAGGAGAAACAGAGATGTGATAATGCTCAGTATGGTGCTCAAGAATGCAGTTTTCAAGGTCGCCTAAGGTCCCTCTTTTTCTGTTTAAACTGAAATGCAGACACTTCTCTCCCTCCTTTTTTTTGTGACTGCATGACTCTTCTGCAGTTTCAATCCAACTACCTCTTAATTTTCTCTTTCTCTGGGAAATTCTGGAGTGCCTCTCTTCCTATCAAATTATTGCTGCTCTAGTGGAGAATAGAAGAGATCCCATTATATTATGTCTGGTTCATTAAGTTTCTAATTACTTTGATTTTGATATTGAAAAGCTCTAATTAATTATTTTAATCTGTAATATTATTAAAGCCCTACAATTGATTTAATACAATTTTAAAGGAAAAAAATAGTAAATACTTATTTCCAATGAAATATATAGTAGAATTAAAGGATGAGAATACTTAAATATTACTTAAGAGTAAGAGATGTATAGAAGTAATTGCTAGTATCGGATAACCAGGCATTCTGAGTCCAGAAAATTAAATTAAGATCAGACTTTTAAGCCTTACAAAAATCTCAGTTGAAACAATTCCATCAGCTGAAACAATTCACAGTGAAACCTCTCAAAAAGCCCAAATACCGATCTTTTGTGTCTGAGTCTTTTTAATATTTGGCTTTAAAGACATCACATACATTTTCAAAATAGATTCCTTCTATGTAATTACTGAAAGGTATTATTTAATCCTTGTTTTTAAACTTGTACCCTTGTAATTTGGATAACTATAATCACATTGCTGAGCATCTTGTCTCTATAAACAATCCTGTGCTTGAAAATAATCATTACACCACTGCAGATTCTTCTTCTTTGTGTCACCTTTACCTGATACATGCTCACAGTATGAACTTCATTTTAACACAGGGCTTTCTTCATCTCAGTATTTGCTTACTTTTGGTACAGCTTACAGAAAATGCCAGACCATAAGGACCACAAAGTGCTTGTAGAGGATGCCACTGCATGCTCTTCACAATGACTTGAAAAAAATATTATCAAGCATGCAACACCTTCCACTTGAACTTTTTGAGGCAGAATCGCAGATACTCAAATACAACACAAAGGCAAAAGTGGATGCCAACTGGATACACCAAAGCAACAGCTGCACCACAGTGCTGGGGCAGCACAAGGCAGCAGAGTGCTCGTGGGTCTCACCCATAATTAGATATCACCTTATTGACCTGGAAGAAAGGTTGTGCTGCCCAGGACGCCACCGGGGAGCCTGAACCCAACCTCCAGTTCCCTGTAATTCAAGAACTGGTTTTAGGGTCTTCTTCCAGCTTTCCCAGAGCAGATGGTCTGACTCAGTGGAGAAGGCAGCAGTGCTGGAGCCCTTCCTTGCATCCAGCACTGTGTTCCAGGCTTCTCAATCCTCTGGGGAGGGACATTGCCAGGGCCAGGTAGCCCATGGGAGCATCAAGACCCGGTGTTCAGGCACCTTCAGCTGTACAGCAGCCGAATTGGTGCCTGAGTCTGGGGAGCTCCATTTCAGAGCTGGCTGTGCTGCTGCAGCTGTGACTCCACTGGTTCCCAACCCAGCCTTAACAATTAGACTTGGCAATCATTAACTAAACTGGGTAAGAACATTGGCTTTCTAATATAGCTTGTCCATCAGGTTTTCAACAACCTTGACTTAAGCATGAAATCTGACATCTGGCACACCAAGCAGCCTAATTTTTCCAGCTCAGCTGAACATTTTTCATTTGCATACACTTTGCATACATTTTCAGCTGCAGCATCTTCCCTCTTTGCTGCATCTTCCTTCCTGCTGCCTTCTCTATTTGCAAAACATCTCACTGCTTTCTTCCTGTGTTTTGACTTTGCAATTCCCTCATCTCAAACCCACTTCTACTTATCTCTCTCCCAGTCTTTGCTGGTGCCACAGGCACAGAGCTCTCTTCTTTGGTTTTGTCATCCTGCTCCTTTTCTTGCTGTTGGTTCCACTTTCTCTCATCTCCTTAATTGCCTCACGCTCATTTTACCTTGTTCATTGCTCACTCTTCTCTGGCTCTTTATAATTTCAATAAATGCATCTATTAATACTCTTATTGTTTATAAACCACCAACTGCTCCATCATTCCCCTCCTCAGCTGGACAGGGGAGAGAAAATATAATGAAAGCTCATGGGTCGAGATAAGGACAGGGAGAGATCATTCACCAGTCCCTGTCATGGGCAAAACAGACTCAATTCAGAAAAAATGAATTTAATTTCTTAAACATTATATCAGAGTGACACAATGAGAAATAAAAGCTAAATATTAAAACACCTGGTCCCTACCCCTTCCATCTTCCTGGGTTCAACTTCATGCCTGACTTTCTCTACCTTCTCCCCTTTCTGCAGAACAGGGGAATGAAGGTTGCAGCCAGTTAAAAACACATTGTTTCTGCTGCTCCTTCCTCCTCAAGGGAACGCCACTTCACTGTTCCTCAGCCCCAGCGTGGATTCTCTCCCGGTTGAGACAGTCCTCCACAAGCTTCTCTAGTGTGGATCCTTCCCATGGGCTGCAGTGCTTCATGAACTGCTCCAGTGTGGGTCCTTTGCCAAGAGGTGCAGTCCTTCAGGAACAGGCTGCTCCAGCNATGTATAGAAGTAATTGCTAGTATCGGATAACCAGGCATTCTGAGTCCAGAAAATTAAATTAAGATCAGACTTTTAAGCCTTACAAAAATCTCAGTTGAAACAATTCCATCAGCTGAAACAATTCACAGTGAAACCTCTCAAAAAGCCCAAACACTGATCTTTTGTGTCTGAGTCTTTTTAATATTTGGCTTTAAAGACATCACATACATTTTCAAAATAGATTCCTTCTATGTAATTACTGAAAGGTATTATTTAATCCTTGTTTTTAAACTTGTACCCTTGTAATTTGGATAACTATAACCACATTGCTGAGCATCTTGTCTCTATAAACAATCCTGTGCTTGAAAACAATCATTACACCACTGCAGATTCTTCTTCTTTGTGTCACCTTTACCTGATACATGCTCACAGTATGAACTTCATTTTAACACAGGGCTTTTTTCATCTCAGTATTTGCTTACTTTTGGTACAGCTTACAGAAAATGCCAGACCATAAGGACCACAAAGTGCTTGTAGAGGATGCCACTGCATGCTCTTCACAATGACTTGAAAAAAATATTATCAAGCATGCAACACCTTCCACTTGAACTTTTTGAGGCAGAATCGCAGATACTCAAATACAACACAAAGGCAAAAGTGGATGCCAACTGGATACACCAAAGCAACAGCTGCACCACAGTGCTGGGGCAGCACAAGGCAGCAGAGTGCTCGTGGGTCTCACCCATAATTAGATATCACCTTATTGACCTGGAAGAAAGGTTGTGCTGCCCAGGACGCCACCGGGGAGCCTGAACCCAACCTCCAGTTCCCTGTAATTCAAGAACTGGTTTTAGGGTCTTCTTCCAGCTTTCCCAGAGCAGATGGTCTGACTCAGTGGAGAAGGCAGCAGTGCTGGAGCCCTTCCTTGCATCCAGCACTGTGTTCCAGGCTTCTCAATCCTCTGGGGAGGGACATTGCCAGGGCCAGGTAGCCCATGGGAGCATCAAGACCCGGTGTTCAGGCACCTTCAGCTGTACAGCAGCCGAATTGGTGCCTGAGTCTGGGGAGCTCCATTTCAGAGCTGGCTGTGCTGCTGCAGCTGTGACTCCACTGGTTCCCAACCCAGCCTTAACAATTAGACTTGGCAATCATTAACTAAACTGGGTAAGAACATTGGCTTTCTAATATAGCTTGTCCATCAGGTTTTCAACAACCTTGACTTAAGCATGAAATCTGACATCTGGCACACCAAGCAGCCTAATTTTTCCAGCTCAGCTGAACATTTTTCATTTGCATACACTTTGCATACATTTTCAGCTGCAGCATCTTCCCTCTTTGCTGCATCTTCCTTCCTGCTGCCTTCTCTATTTGCAAAACATCTCACTGCTTTCTTCCTGTGTTTTGACTTTGCAATTCCCTCATCTCAAACCCACTTCTACTTATCTCTCTCCCAGTCTTTGCTGGTGCCACAGGCACAGAGCTCTCTTCTTTGGTTTTGTCATCCTGCTCCTTTTCTTGCTGTTGGTTCCACTTTCTCTCATCTCCTTAACTGCCTCACGCTCATTTTACCTTGTTCATTGCTCACTCTTCTCTGGCTCTTTATAATTTCAATAAATGCATCTATTAATACTCTTATTGTTTATAAACCACCAACTGCTCCATCATTCCCCTCCTCAGCTGGACAGGGGAGAGAAAATATAATGAAAGCTCATGGGTCGAGATAAGGACAGGGAGAGATCACTCACCAGTCCCTGTCATGGGCAAAACAGACTCAATTCAGAAAAAAGGAATTTAATTTCTTAAACATTATATCAGAGTGACACAATGAGAAATAAAAGCTAAATATTAAAACACCTGGTCCCTACCCCTTCCATCTTCCTGGGTTCAACTTCATGCCTGACTTTCTCTACCTTCTCCCCTTTCTGCAGAACAGGGGAATGAAGGTTGCAGCCAGTTAAAAAAACATTGTTTCTGCTGCTCCTTCCTCCTCAAGGGAACGCCACTTCACTGTTCCTCAGCCCCAGCGTGGATTCTCTCCCGGTTGAGACAGTCCTCCACAAGCTTCTCTAGTGTGGATCCTTCCCATGGGCTGCAGTGCTTCATGAACTGCTCCAGTGTGGGTCCTTTGCCAAGAGGTGCAGTCCTTCAGGAACAGGCTGCTCCAGCATGGGTTCCCTGTGGGATCACAAGTCCTGCCAGCAAACCTGCTCCACTGTGGGCTCTTCTCTCCATGAGCTCCACAGGTCCTACCAGGAGCCTACCTCCAGTGCGGATCTCCCACAGGATCACAGCCTGCTTTTGGGCAAGTGTGGACCACAGCGGACTGCAGGGGGACAGCTGCCTCATCACAGCCTTTACCACGGGCTGCAAGGCAATCTCTGCTCCAGTGACAGAAGCAACTCCTCCCCCTCCTTCTGCACTGACCTTGGTATCTGCAGAGCTGTTCCCCTCACTTATTCTCACTCCTCTCTCCAGCTGGAACTGTGCCTTTTTTACTTTCTTAAATCTGTTATCCCATAGGAGCTACTGCCATTGCTATGAACCTGTCCTTAGCAGGCAGCAGGTCTTGTCTTTGAGCTTCCAGGCATTGGCTCTGTCCAGACACAGGGGAAGCTTCTGGCAGCTTCTCACAGAAGCCCCCCTTCTACCAAAACCTAGCCACACAAACCCAGTGCAAACATGCACCTCAGCTGCCTTTGCTTTGTAAGCTCAGTGAAAGGCTGGACTCCTCCTCATGAAACTCCTCCTCCCTCATCGGGCCCCTGCCCCCACATTCAGTCAGCACTGTTTTTGTGGGAGCCTTGAAATGACCTCCTCTTAGGCAGCTTCAGCTCTCCCCTACATCTCCCATCTCCTGCCAGGCACTTGCCACAAGTCAGCTTGCACTTCTCTCCCGGAGAGGTTATTCTCTCTGTCTTTTGAAGCTCTTCCCTCCCCTCTTTCCCTTCCCTCACTCAACCACTGTGTCTTTTGGAGACTCCTCTTTATCTCGCTCTCCAGACTCCAG
>VXBB01007125.1:105484-120959 GCA_013399915.1 Illadopsis cleaveri | reverse complement strand
CATGTACATGTCCATCTCGCAGTGCCCCCCGCTCTTGCAGCGGTACACGGCGTTCTTGGTGATGCTGCGCCGGAAGAAGCCTGGGAACGAGCACCAGGAGATGGCTGGAGCAATCTAAGGAGCTTTGTCTCACAAGAGGCTAAGAATCTAAGGAGCTTTATCTCTTTAAAAGTGTCCTCCGGGTTTGAACGGTTGGGTTTTTTTAATGGAAATGTTATCTTGATTTTAAATCTGCTTTTTAAAAACATAGTTAAGCCTAGTTCTTTCTGACTGATCTTAATTGACATTTTTAATATGTAGAATAATAGAATATGCTGATTCGGAAGGGACCCACAAAGATCACCAAGTCACAGACACAGACACCCCAACAATCCCACCCTGTTCATCCCTGAGAGCGGTGTTCTAACCCTCCTGCAGCTCTGGCAGCCTCAGGGCCGTGCCCATTCCCTGGGGAGCCTGGGCAGTGCCCAGCACCTTCTGAGGGAAGAAACTTCCTTGATCTCCAACCTAAACTCCCCTGACACAGCTCCAGCCCTTCCCTCAAGTCCTGTGCCTGGTCACAGGGAGCAGAGATCAGAGTTGCCTCTCATGAGACAGCTCCCATACCAACAAGTTAAAATACCATTAGCAAGCAATTACTACTTGCTTTTATTCAATTTTAATAGTAAGTGAAATTAATAACACTGAAGTAAATATCTAAGAAACGTTCATGAGAAAATCAGCACCTGTTTATACTGACACTATTCAATGCAAAAATGAGATGCTTAAAGTGCTCGTATTAAATACAGACTGTGAAAATATTTCTTCAAAGAATGTTATAAAAACGTGAATTTGGAGTCAGCGTGCTAGGTAGGGGGTTCATTAGATAAATTAAAAGCCACTGTGGTAACAGCAGCTCAAACCCCAGCCAGATCAGTTCGGCTCAATGGCACCCCCCGTGTCCTCACTCACCTTTGCAGCCCTCGCAGGTCAGTGCGTTGTAGTGGTAGCCCGATGCCTTGTCCCCACACACCACACACAGCTCCTCCTGCCCCTTCAGCCTCACCGAGTGGTTTAACCTGGGCCTCTTGAGCCCCTGGAACCCGCCGTCCTCCACATGGGGAGGCAGGAAGGGGCCCTTGCTGAGCTCGCAGCTGCTGCCGACACAGGGCCCGTCGGCGTACGGGGGCTCCAGGCTGTAGGAGCCGTAGGGGCTCGGGGCAGGCTGGGGCTGCAGGGCTGGCACTGGCACTGCTGAGTACTGGCAGTACGGGGCAGCCTGGAAATCTGCCTCCTGCAGCTGGTAGTTGATGTACTCTGGTAAAACATCTGTTCCGAGGAAATCAAAAATCAGGATATTTAGCTTCTGTTAGTACTTCTTTTTTTTTTTTTTTTCTTGTACTGTCTTCGAACAACGGTTCTCTTAAGGCGAGGGGGTACTTCCCATGCATTGCTGGCTTCTGCACACCAAGATGTTTCAGCTGCCACCATCCCCAAAGTCAATTTTCCTACAGCCAAATGAAGCTTAGAACAGCATCATCAGGAAGGGATTGACTTTGGAGAAGGTGTTATCTGCGGTGATTAGTAAAGAATCTAGCATGGAGGAGTGGCATGTATGAAGCTTAGACCAGTGGAGTAAAAGCCTGGAGAGTATCTCAACATCAGCTGCTTCAAAGTTTAAAAATGTTTTATAGATTTAGTGACATAAATATTAGAGGAACACATTTTCAGAGGGGCAATCTGACACATTCTATTTAAATTTAAACCTGTAATGTTCTTAAGTGAAATATAAAATGTAGCAAAAATGGCTCAGCAATGTTTTGGGCTATATCATGTAGGTGCCACTGGATTAGCATTAGTAGATAATTGAATAGCACTTGCCAACTGATGGCACAGCTTCCTTCAGATCTTACACTTAAAGGTTGTTTTTATTAGTTGTCCACACTACAGTCAAATATCTCCCATAAGTGAATTTTTTAATGAATGAAGTGTTTGTTACTGATACATATCTCAGGCATCATTTTGAAAATTTGTGTAGAAATTATAGAGTACCAAAAATTACTGTGGGAGGAGCCTTAAAGTTGAACTTCAGAGGAGTAAAAAGCAGAGATTTGTTTTGTTTAGTATTTTCCCACACATGTGTCTTTACAGTTATGAGATTTTAGTTTAGTAAAATGTAGATACAGAATTAAAAATAAAGTTTTTTCCTGTCTTTCTGTCTGTTGAGTTTTAATTTTATTCAGCCTCCCTTAAAGACACACAGCCATACCAAAGAAAGCCTGTGCAACATGCATCATGTTTCATTCTTCCTTTGGGATTATTAAAATCTCTATAAAAACAAATTGGAAAGATTTTTTAAAAACAATTTGGAGGGTTTTTTTCATTTTAGTGGGCTTTGCATCCTGCCTTTAGTCTTCCAGAATCAAATTAGTTATTGCAATTACAGTTACATAAGATATAGAACAGGCATTATCTATTTATAATGTATCTGAAATACTGTAATAAAACCTGTGTCTTCTCCATGCAGGTCAAAGGGAGACAGCACTGGGATGTTTATATGGAATGCTCAGGCGGAATAATCACATTGTGCTCAAAAGTCTGTATGAGCACACAGTAATAGATTTCAATACACTTTCAGTATGAGCTTGGTAAGAGCTTTCAAGTGCTTTAAAGATAAATTAAAATGAAGAAAGAAAGAAAAAGAAAGAAAGAAAGAAAGAGAGAAAGAGAGAAAGAAAGAAAGAAAGAAAGACAAAGAAAGAGAGAAACAGAGAAAGAAAGAAAGAAAGATTCCCACAGGAGTTCATTTTGCCATGTTTCCAGAGTACAAAACTTGCTTTACTCACCGTAGTACTGGATGGGCTCGGGAAGGCCGTACCCGTCAGGGACGGTGACAAACGTGTTGGCCATGCTCTGCTCCCAGCTGCACTGCTTCATCCACTCTGCTGTGAGATCAGCCTTTAAACAGCAACCTGGGCAATGGGGAGAGGAAGAGAAACATCCCATGGGAAACAACTGCGGGGTAGGGTTAGACACAGAGCCAGAAAACTCCAGCATATGGCAGAGTTTTCAGATTACAAGAAAATCAGATGTCTGTGTGAAGTCTCATAACGCCCTCAGTGAGCCTACAAAACGTTTGAGTGTCCTGATATTACAGATTCAGGGTAAAACTCTTCCCTGAATTTCCAAGTTATAGTTAGAAATGTTTTGCTCTGACTTTTACACAAAACCGTGTGGGGGAATTGGATTAATCACTGGTAAATTCTCTAGTTCAGAGAAGGTTAAAAGGAGAGTCACTGGGTAGAATAAACTTGCTTTGGGCATGAATTGGAGCATTTGCTCCAGTGTAGCTGTGGGCCTGTCCTGTTTGTGCTCAAAGATGGGCTTTTAATGAGTTTTTTTCATTCACTTTTTATGCAGAGTTGAAGCAAGAAAAATAGCATGGAAAGGCCAGCATGGAATATCTGTTCTTCATCATATAAGTACTCATTTATGCAGTAAAACTCAACTTTGCCTTGCTTAAGCACTGCCTGAATTACACTTCTTGTGTTCCTTTAACGGTGTAAAGTTTTCAGTGAAGACCAAAATATTGATTTTCTATAGGATGTGCTGCCTCTAAAGAGCTTTCCACTTCCCCTTTGTCATTGAAGGAGCCTGGGCTCCTGGCTGGATTCACTGACATTCCCAATAACAAAGTGCACCGAGAGCTCACAGTGACATGGTGAGAAGAGCTGCTGTGCTTGGAGTTCAAAACTTACCTCATTTTTCAGCAATTTGACTTATAAATTCAAATTTAGAGAGATGTTCTGAAAAAGTGTGCTCTAAAAACTCTTAAAAGAGTTTTAGAAAAAAAAAAGTCCGTATGGACAGTGGCACGAGCTGGGTTTGAGTTTACATACCTACAGCAAACCTCTGGTATTGCTTAGAACTGAGAGCTAACAGACTAGCCATTAGAGGAGTAAGTAGGAATATTTTCCTTGCCCCCTTTTCCCTCTGCATGAGTGGGATGTGGCCATAGGATAAACCTTTGCTGAGCCTGATGCCCACTGAGCGAGG
Organism: Illadopsis cleaveri; assembly: GCA_013399915.1. NCBI lineage: Eukaryota > Metazoa > Chordata > Aves > Passeriformes > Timaliidae > Illadopsis > Illadopsis cleaveri. The sequence goes on along the minus strand of VXBB01007125.1, from coordinate 116,924 downwards.
CCTGTAAGAGACAATTTGCCCATGAACCACTCACAGGCTTTCCCTGAGCAGACAGGAAGGATAGAAAAGATGGAAAAGGCATGGAAGGGTTTGGAAAAATACAGCAAATCCAACTCCTGCAATAGGATTCTCTGCAGAATTTACAGCAAACTGGGTTTAAAGACGTTCCCTGAAGAAAGGGGTTTGGGCTATAGCTGTACCTGTACCTTGCTGCAGCTGAGACAATGAATGGATCACCCAGGGAATCTGAAATCCTGACTGGAAAAACACACATCCCTTCCCCCAGACTGGACAGAGCTTTAGGGCTGACCACTTTCGCTTCGTGTTGTCAGCAGAAGGTGAAAGGATGCAGTGAGGCTGGAATGCTGGGGGTTTGTTATCTCTGCTAGTAAATATTTGTTGGAGAGCAAAATAAGTCACTGAATCATGAGGTCTTATCAGCTAGATCAATTTGGCCTGGGCAAAGTCTACATTTTTTCCCAAAAATGTGTGTTTGCTGAAGAAATGTGTTTCTGAATTCCAGCGGTTTCTTAAATAAAAGTCATAATTGAATAGTAGATTAAAAAATTACACTGATCCAGTCTTATAAAAACAGTATATTGGGAGTATGAAGTACCAAATGTAAGGTGGTCGACTGCTTAAATGTTCTAAATCTTGGAAGCAGATTTTCCTTAGGAAAAGTTTCCTCAGCTTAGGTATTCTATGAGAAAGGATCCAGCCCTTCTTACTGATTTTTATGACTAATAACAGTAACCCGTCGCACCTACAAAATTTCCAGCTTAGACTGAGACTTTATAAACTGTAATCTGAAATTAAAAGGTTATTAGTGGGAATAGTAAATCCAATGATTATCTGAGGAATGCTCTACTGTCTTAGAATGAGACTTATGTGTAAGCATTAAGAGTTTCATTTTCTGACATTTGAGAATTTAGAGTTGACAGGCTTGTTCTTCTGATCAGACAAAGCATTGGGCTTTTTAAAGCAAAAAAGGGAAAAAAAAAAAAAGAAGAAAAGAATAAGATATGTAAGGAAGGAACTCCATTTCCTAGGCCAGGCAAGTTTTGATTATTTATGAGTGACTGTGGGAATCGTGTTTTCCAACCTTTGCCTCCCCCTTGCTGAGTGAGGCAGCAGCAGGGAGGCCTCCAAACTGCAGCAGTCTCTGGGATTCCGTGATCCATGTGCTGCTCTCCCCAAGGCTCTGTGGCCATCCCAAACCCCTCACACCTCATGGGACTGACTGAGCCTTGACCCTTCCCCTGCCCACACAGACACTCATTAACCCTTTGCCAGGCACGGGAATTCTGCACATGTGAAGCTCCTGACAGAAGGTACCAGACATGCCCACGTGTAATTCCAAAACAGTAACTGGAACAAAGTTGAAATAAGAATGGAGCAGCAGGTTTGGATGTTTGGGGCAGTTGCAGCCGTGCCATTCCCAAAACAAAATGTTTTGGGCCCGTTTTTCTCTTTTACGTGTGTTCCCAACATAACCACATGTTTGGGAATACTTTTAAGTATTTTTGAGTGCTTCAAAAGGAAGCAAAAATCTAAATACATTCCCAGAGAGGATGCAGAAAGGTCTTTAGCCTAAAAAGTGGAAATAACTGGAAACAAAAGATGAATATGTTATGCTACTTACTTTGTAGCATCCCAAGCAGTAACACACATAGGGTGGGAGCCTTCAGTCCTCAGACACACAGACTGAGCTGACAGAAAATGTCATCTCTGTGAAGCACAGGCTAGTCCTGCTTTTCCTTCTTCTACTGGGCATTTTCACATATGAAGTCCTGACCAGGTGAGGGGAATGATGTTTCTTGGAAGAGGTGACCTACACTCAAGGTGGCTTAAGCACATTTGAAAATGTGCTTTTACAGGCTTAGTTTTGCCAGTGCTCGTCTTCTGAACTACAAACGTTCAGTATAAACCAGAACATGCTGATTCAAGGGCTTGGTTATCCATCTCATACAGAAATTTACTTCTTAGTCTCAACTGAAAGACTTGACAATTTATCAAAAATGGAATCCACTAAAGAAAAAAAATAAAAATCCATTGATTGATAAAAGTAATACAGAACCATAAATAGAATGTACACATAGAGAGTAGAATCTGAACTGTACATCTATTTATTCCCATTTATGGTGAAAGATGTGGGGTTTATCATTTTTATTGCTATAAAACCCCATATCATAAAGCAACATATCATCAACTTATCAAATTTATTGGGATACAAAACATCCTTCATGGAGCAGGGCCACAGGGAGCCCTTTCAGAGGTCGGCACTGACAGTGCTTTAGCTGCTATCGTAAATATTTTGACAGTTGAGTCATGGGGAAATTTCTTGTTTAGAGGGAATTTTAGGAACTTGAGCTGAATGTCTTCAACATCTATTTAGCACACCTTGGGGCACGTTAGTGGTCACGTAGGGGAACTCAGAGCACATTTCAGGCTCAGGTTTAATCACTGTACTTTGCTTGCAGCTGGAAGGCAAAGCTTGGGGTTTTTTTAATTTGTGAAAATTTACCCAAAAGCTGAAAAAAAAAGTAACTGAGCATAATAAGTGCCAAGTAGGTGTGATGCCAGCTGATCTATTCAATTTCACTCAAGCAATTCAGTAATCACTGCTTAATTAAAGAATGATTTTGCAGGGGAAATTGTAGGATCACTTGATTGATCCTGTATGCAGCTTACACGCATTATTAAAGGTTTTTCTGTTCCTCCTGGTTTTAATGTGCCAAGAAGTTCCCTAAAGCTGCTCTTTGAAGAAATTCCACTTTTCTTCTTATTAAATGTGTTCCTTCCTGGTCATATAATAACCATAATAGAAGCTGGCTTATTTCACCAATGGACTGCATTGCAATTATCTTGAAATTTTCCTTTGGAATTGTTATTCCATCAATAATTATTTCAAAGGCATAATTTTTATACATTGTAAAATAAGAGGTTAGAGATTGTTTGAAACTCAAAGTTTTCCGGGTACTTTTGGGAAGGGAAACAAATAATTGAATTTAAAAGTTGTTTTTCTTCACTCTGTGTGTCAAATGAAGTACTGTTGGAACAAACCCTCGGCAGTAGAATCCCAGATTTAAAAGCGCACGCTTGCTGTTTCCATTTAGTCAGATGTTTTAAAAGAAAGAAAAAAAGGAGGTAAAGAAGAAAAAAGCCCAGCACCTGGAATAGTTTCACACAGCACATTGATGTCTGGCTTGAGCAGCAATTTCTAACCTCAGAGCATGCAGAGAAGGGAATTAAACACTCACGGTGCTCGCAGGGAGCTCCTCTCCAGCGTGGGGTCCGTGGGGCTGCAGCGCCGGTCCCAGCTCTGCTCCAGCTGGAGCCCAGCAGGGCCTTTCCCTATTTATCAGTTTGTGTGCACAGCCCGGGCTCCAGACACTCGGCAGAGCCACGCTGCGGCTCCGAGACACCAACTTCCCACACAGCTCCTCTGGGGTCGGAGCAAGGGCAGCTGCGAGCCCACATAAATCACTGCAGAACTGGGTCATCAGGGACAGAGGCCATGGGGACCCTCACGTCACTGCTTCCCAGAGTCCTCCCTGCCCAGCACAAAGATTCTGCTTTCCTGCTACAATTCCAAATTCTCCCATTTTGATTGCTTCACATTGACGTGTCGGAGTGGTGATGGAAAATGTTCAATTCCCAAGCGGGGAAAATATTGCTGTAGTATTATTTGGAGATTTTTACATGACATACTAATTTAATTTGGAAAAGCTGGATCAGGCCAGGACCTCCAAACACCAAACACTTACCTTGTCCTCCGTGTTCTGATCCAGACACCCCTGTGATGATGCAGCACACACCAGGCTCACACTCAGTTCATTGGCAACCTCAGTGAACTTAAGTTCATGTTGCCATTAACTCAGCAAAATTTCATTCTTAAAATCCTGAGTATTTCCATTGCTAGTAACTTCTAAAAAATTAATATTGTAATTTGATATTTTCATTGTTCCCTAGGTAGATGTGACCTCATGGACAGGGAATTTTCTTGTTAAGTATCATGCTGTTCCAGTGATCCCAGCAGGCTGCAAATCTCAATCTCCTCACTCCAGGAGGAGCTCACCTGCCTTCTGTGTAAGACTGGTTCTCCAATCACCTCAAGAAAAACTGCTTCTGTTGGATACTGCATGGAATTAGATGGGAAAAGAAAAATATAATTTCCTGTTGGGTAACTTACAGCAAAGTCACTTAAAATACTCTTTTGGGACAGTAGGTTTTCATGGATACACTGCCATCACCTTTCAAAGGAAGGACATATTTATATTCCATGGGCTTCAGAGAGGGGCTGCCTTAAGGCTGCTTATTTCCATGTGCCATTTAGGAATCTGTCTGTGGAGTGGAATGGTTGAGTCTTTTAAGAACAAACAGCATTGACTGATAAATGTTATTTGGGCACATTATGGGGTTTTCTAAGTTTTCACATGTCCTGAATTGATCATGTGTGGTGATGGGGCGCTGGAACACAGTGATTATGCAGCAGAGAGGAAAATAATGATGTTCTAAGCTTAATTATCATCAGCACTTGTCTTTCTGGTAAAAGCAGTCTCATATAGAAACTTGCCAAATTGTAAAAAAAACTTCAATAGTAAAACTGAAGGTTTTACAATTGATAAAACAAATATTTTTTTTTCCCCAGAAGTATCTCTTTCACAATATCCCATTGACTTTTTCATCCAGCCTGTCTCGTGAAAGTTGGAAAAACAAGCAGAGGTCTGTGAAATATTGTGGTTAGCTTTTAAATGCTACTGACTTTTATTTTTAGCAATTTTTCTGATAGAAGGAACTTTACTGATAAGCTGTTCAAATTAGCTGTTGGATGTTGGTATTTAGAGCCTGTTCACTCCAAGGGACTTAAGCCTGAAGCCCAGGTTTTTAAAAAGCATAAGATCCCCATTCTAGTCAGTTTATAAAGCCTGCTGGATTCAGGGTAAATTCAGTTTCTAAAATCAGTATATAAACAAGTTTATAAAATAACTGTATAAAACTTAGTTGTAGTAGAAATGAATTGCAGTAATTAAGTATTAGCCCAAGGTTAATTAACTCCCACGCTGTAGTAATGAAACAATTTTGCATAATCATGAAGTGATTCAGACCAGGTGACTGGCTAAATACATATATTTATGTAAATACAAATATTTACATTATTTTAACAAATCACTGTTCCCATTCAAAGCTTAGCATGACAAAAATGGGAGACTTAAGGGCACACTTGAGTCACCTAAAATACTGCTGCAAAGAAGAGGAAAATAAACTCTTTTCCATGCTGTAAATAATCAAAAACCAGAAAGGTTATTTAGGAGTAAGGGAGATTTAAATTACAAACTAGAGAAAGCAATTACTGTGGTAAAAATAGCACTGGAGTGAGTTCCTTGTACAATCTTCTCCACTGGCTGTTTTGAAGATCAGTTTGGGCAACCAGGTTGAACTCAAGAATTGTTTTCTCTGAGTTGTTTTGATCTGTAGAGAGGACTTTTTGTAAAGGACTTTTAAGCTCTCTTCCAGCTCTGTTTTCTGTTATTTTTCTATACATACATCAATTCTGTAAAACACAGAATGTCAGTAACACGCCCAGAGCCACTTCAGTGGCAAAGGAAATAGTACCAGACTCCAAGCTTGCTTTCCTAGCAGTGAGTAAACAAAGTGTCACTCATAGATACGGCCTGAAAATAGGAGCTGAACGAGTTCATACCAGGAGCCAACCTCCACAAGTGGCACTGAAGTGGGGAATAAGGGACACACACGTTTTCCACAGAAAAGAAGCAGATCTGGGGACAGCAGCCTGACCTGGGCACTGCTGCAGCACTTGTGCAGCCTCGCTGCCACCACCGCAGGCTGCGAGCTCTGGGCAGCCCCGTCCCCGTGGAGGTTGGGCAGCTGCCTCCAAGGGTCTGATGGGTGAGGGAGCTGGAGGAAAAGCTTCCCTGCATCCATACCTGCTGAGAGAATTCCTTTTCAAGGTCAGCACAATTCTTTGTTCATCTGGACTGGAGATTCCAGATGTCTGTGACTCATTTGGTATCTGAATAGTTAAAGGAAATCGCATCTACTCCAGCTGGATCTTCTCTACATAAATGACCCTTTTGGCTTGATCTGGTATTGGATTGTTTACGTAACTTCAGTAATTAACCACTATCAGCCTCATTAATGAAACATAAACCACCTCTTCTGCTCATTTATAAAGCATTTGTCAAACAAAACTCAAACAAAGGGCAGAATCTCAGCAAAGTAACAGCCCTCCAAGAGCTACTGAGCCCTGACTGCAAGGCACAGCAGTCACTTTGTTGTTGTTTTTCAGTAGAACTGAAGCAGAAGTGATGGCATTGTCTATTGCTCTTGGCTAACTTCTCCCCAAGCCATCTGAGATCTGTCACATGAGGGCAAGGATGCCTGGACAACTATTTTGGCCATTTCAGTACAAAATACTGATGTTCCAGCTCATTACTGTAAATCATTAAACGATGAAAGCAAGAGTCAAATACTAAACTACTAAAGCCCTCAGAAAACTAATTGCTAATTACAGTAATTGTTGTTCTATGTGAGTTAAAGGTTATATTAAAATAATTATTATTTCATTACAGGATTAAATCTCTCCTGTTGGTAAACTGTTCTGAGCAGTATGAAAGAAAGCCGAGTATTAACAATACAGATCACGCTTCAAAATCTTTACCTATTCTTTAGCTATTATCTATTACCTAATCTTACCTATTTTTGTGTCAGAGAAATAAAATGCACTGGCAGACACATCCATGCCAAAAGTTTTGTGATCCGAGACCTTGGATTTCCTTTCTAATTTGTTGAGGAACTCATGAAAAAACCACCAGTCTTCTGTTCCCTCTCTCTTCTATTCTTTATAGATCTTTATAGATTCCCAAAGGTTTGGGAATGCTGACACTTGTTGGGATTGTTCTTAATGGGTGTGGATGAATCTCTCAGTCCTGGGTGAGAAGCAGCACAAAGCCTTGTGAGTACCAATTTTGCCTGTTGGTGTTACCTTGCACAGTGAACAGCTCCCGTTTAGCACTGCAGAGGGGTGTTCATCAGTGTGAGATAATAGAAATACTCTTTGGTTTGCATCAAATGTATCAGGCAAACCCTCACAATCAAATTGGACGAGAAATAACTCAGAAGATGGAAGTTCTTGTTAAGTTCTTAAATGCTTTCATGGGATTAAATTATTAAATACCAGACCAAAGAGTAAGACTAATTTTGATCTTTTTAAGACTGATTTTTTCTTAATAATGAAATTGCTGAATAGTTTCACCTTGCATTTTCTTACAGGCTTGGTAAGACCAATCTTGAAAAACTAAGCATTATGTCAAATTTCAGTCCAAGAGCCAGGCTGCCATAAACTCACCCGAAAATCTCAGGACAGCCCACAAAATGTTACTGTTTCTCCTGTTTATTCTCTTAAACCTAATCTGCAGTGCCTGAAGGCAGAGTAAGCCCATCCATTCAATTTTCACAAAGTTCCTGGGTACCCTGACACCTCCCCCTTTCAGTACCCTCTGCCAAATCTGTTTCCCCTTGGCTGGAAGACCAAGATCTGTTAATAAAATGCTCCAGCAAGGCACAAGATGGAAGAAAGCAAAGCTATTAATTAAGTTTGATTACAATCTCAAGAGTTGGTAGTTCATAGAGAATACTCTTAACTACAGGCATTGCAGTGACTGTACTTTGTAGGTACAGCAAAGGGGAGCCAAGACCTGATTTCCATAAAGCAGATCTTGACACTCGGTATTAAGCATTACAAAATAATTGTTGTGGAATCCCTTGCTCAGCATTTTATCAGCAGTGGTCTTGCTGCTGAGAGACTGAACTAACTGGAAGTATTCATTTATCAATGATAATGTTTTTCCTTTTTTCCAGCCTGGATTCCATCTTGAGGACATTTGTTTTAACAGTAGAAAGAATATTAGACTCATAAATGTGAGTGCTGCGGTGCAGTGGGTGACTCCTCAAGATTTATCAAAGCAAGATAATTAGGATGAACAATAAGACTGAGTTTCTTGATAATAACTTTTGTCACAGGACAACTCTGCTTTATGCCATGTTAATCTACCTTGAAGTATGGGCTGGGAAGTGCAAGAGGAGGATTCCTTTGGGCTCCTGGCTCGTGAGTCTCTGAGCTACACTTTTGTTAAAGGCCTTAGCAGTGAAATTGTGTCAGTAGCTGAGAGCTATCTGAACACTACCACTTAATTTTAAAAGCAAGCAGTCAGAAAGTGTTGGGGTGTGTGCTGTGAGAGGGGGCTGGTTTGCCTTTTAAACAGCTGTAGCTGCTGAGATAGTTGAGTTTTGAAGGAAGGACTTGTAATGGAAATGAGAATTGTCACATTCTGTTTTCAAAAAGCTTGTGCCCTGCTGCATCACCATGGGAAACCTGTGCTTTCAGACACTTAGCCACAATGTTTCTACCTGTGCTGACCATACTTACAATTAACATAATTTTACTGAAAATCCAGGAAGTATCCTAGAAATCTGCCCTTTATTCTTTTCTCTACTTCTAATACCTAGATGTCACTGCATCTGTCACATAGGTTGCCATTTGATACCGGTCTGTTCATAGAAGCCCAGAATGGTTTGGGTGTGAAGGGGCCTTAAATCCCATCTTGTTCCACCCCCTACCATGGGCAGGGACAACTTCCAGTATCCCAGGTTGCTCCAAGCCCCATTCAACCTGGCCTTGGACACTTCAGGGATCCAGGGGCAGCCACAGCTGCTCTGGGCACCCTGTGCCAGGGCCTCAGCACCTTCACAGGGAAGAATTCCTTCCACATAACTTGAATATGCACTCTTTTAGCTTGAACCCATTTTCTCTTGCCATGTCCTGATGAGGGGTCCCTCTCCAGCTTCCCTGTAGCCCCTTCAGACCCTGGAAAGGGCTGTGAGGTCTCCATACAACTTTGTCTTCTCCTGGCTGAACAGCCCCAGCTCTCAGCCTGTATCCATAGGGGAGGTGCTCCTGTCCCCTGAGCAATTTTGTTCACTTTTGGTTCATCTAGATTTCTTTTCTTTGTGATTTTCCTACTGTTAGCAAGAGCCTCCTCAGCTGTACTCAGAACTGTTATGTATTTATCCTGCCACAGAAATACTGTTTCTGATTTTCCAAAGATGGCCTGGAAGCATTTTGGGCTCTGCAGCAGCGTTGTTGTTCTGAATGTCCCAGTACTCTGCTATCCAGCCTTCACTTCTCCTGCTACAACAACCCCGTGCTCTGTTTGACAAAATACAGCCATGTGGTTAAGAGTTATTAAAAGCATTAAAACATTAACCTCTTGTAACCCCATTTTTCACTTTGTACACACACATAAGTGTTTAATCAAATCGAAGTTAAACACTAAAAACTTTGAGAGGCCAAATTTATACATTCTATTTAGTTTACAGAGAATTGATGTGATAAGCCAAAGGAATTACAAGGCACCCCTACTCAGAAATGCTCATCTGTTGATTTGTTTAAGCTCTGTTGCTACACACTCGAAGTTTTGGTGAAAAGCATTCCCAGCATTTAAACCAAGGAGCTTTGTCCTACTGGGACCCGCTGTGTCCTGGCGCCACAGGAGCTCACTCTGCTGTCCCTTGGAGCTGGACAAATGATTCCATGTCCAGATCTGCTGGAGAGGAGCTGAGCCCCAAGCCCTGAGCAGGAGCATGGGCTCAGTGCAGTGTGGCAGTGGTGTCTTAGACCCTCATCTCCCTCATCCTGGAATTTTATTCCTAGAAGCCAGAATGCCAAAGAGGAGATAAACTGATCCTGAAATGACAGTCTGGTACAGCAGTGCTGACCCTCACCTACCCCTGCTTGTCCCTATTGGCAGGGAAGGCCAGGATGGCACCTCTGACACCAGGGAGAATGAGTGTTGAATCAGAATTATAAACACAAGAGCAGAACAGGCCAGCAGCACTTCAGACTCATCCTGGTGCTGCTCATCATTTCCTGGTGAAATGATCCCTCACCCTTCCCAGACCGTGGGTTCCTTCAGCTGATTTCCTAGGGATGTGAACTGGAATTCCCAGTGCCACATCTCTAAATGGCTCATTGAGTGCCTGAATCCAGTGGAACCTCAGGGACTGCAAGTTTGGTTTCACAGAAACGCCTACGTTGGATAAAGTGGAAAAGGGAAAGATGTCTCTGGCACACAGAGCTCGTTCCATGGAGCTGTGTCAGGCCTGCTCTGTGAGCCTGCCCAGAGGCTCCGTGGAAATGGTGCTCTGGGAGAGGCTTTGGGACAGGCACGGAGCTGGGAATAGGAGCACAGGGAGGCAGCAGCAGGTGCTGAGCTGCACATGAGGGGTCATGTGAGGATGTGAAAGTGGGACAGGGGAAACCAGCACTGGCCATGGCTTAGGGATGATGTGTTCATTTTGGGACAGGACAGTCTTTACCCAACTTGTTCCATAACCAGGATGGTCCACACAGCAATATTTGTCAGTTTTCCAAGTGTTCATGACTTGCCTATGAGGAAAGAGGAATTCTGATAAACTGTCTTAACTTTCTAGTATTCTCTAATAAGATGAAAAATAGGGAAAGACCAGAAGGTGAAATATGCTATAACCATGGTCTGGACTTTTATTTCCAAACTACTGGAAGGATTACATTTCCCGAATTTGCAGAATAGCTCTCATACTTTACTAATTAATCTGATTCTGATGAAATATTCCAACTGCAGCTGCTTATCCTGTTCTCTTTTGCATTGTATGCATGTTTTGAGATTGTTGCTTTTGTAAAATTATCTCGTTCAGCACTTTTGCACCAGGCTTGATTATCTCTGGGATCATAAAGAACCTTCATCTGATAAACCATCCTGGAGTTTTCTCATGTGTCTGTGTGAACAGGGATTTAAACTCGAAAGATGATTCAAATCAAAGGCAGTCCTGCTAAAATATTGTTGAAAACACTGTTAATGAAGTCGTTGCTATTGAACAAAGCTTTGTGGCACAAAGCCTCAAGGACAGCCCGGATCACCAACAGGAGCTTCAGTTAGCAAATAAAAATCAAAGCAGCGAGTCAGCATTGCACAGCTTGTTATTTTGAGTGGCGGATGTTTACTGTTGGAAGGGACAAACAGCAGGATCAGATAAGATGGGAGCCCCGCAGATCCAGCCGGGATTGATCGCGCTGGGAGGGAGCAGCCGCACAGATAAGCGGGACCCGGGGTCAGGGCCGCCGGCCCTCCGCAAACAGCCTGTGCCGAGCAGCGCCCGCTCGGAGCCGGCCTTGTCCCGGGCTCCCCCGGGGCTCTCGGGGCACGGGGGGCTTGCACACGCGGGACCGCGGCGTGGGCGGCTCGTGGGAGGGGGCACATCCACCTGGGGCAGGCGGCTTTGCGGCGCCGTGCGCCGGGGGAGCGCAGTGTCCCCTCGCCCCCAAACACCCCCAAACCACCCCAAAATCAGCAAAAGCCCCAGGGCTTCCCCCTTCCCCCGG
>VXBB01007125.1:78035-91650 GCA_013399915.1 Illadopsis cleaveri | reverse complement strand
TTTTTTTTTTTTTTTTGACTGGTAGGTTGTGTGTGCTGTTCCTCACAATTTAGAGAGTAAATCTCCAGCTGCCCCGGGTCAAAGTCCAACAGGGAGTGTTTGCTACGAACGTAATGGGGTAAAGCTTGCGTATTTTACTTGAACTCTTCACTGATCCATCACTGTGGTCTATGAGAAAAAAAAAAAACAACAACAAAAAAAGCAGTTTAATGGAGGCAATTGACACTGCACTGAACTGTGCAGTTTCTGGCAAAAAAAAAAAAAAGCATGCTTTGGTAATTTCTACAAAAAATGTTATTTAGACAGTTTGCCTGCTTATATCTGTGGAGAACTTCCTAGAGCCAAATAGGTGTTCTCTCTTTAATTTTATGAAGTTCATGTGTCCTTAACTTGAATTTTAATGTTTAGAAATTGGCCTTTAAAGATGGTCATGTACAAAACCTTTCAAGTTAAGCTGCTTGTTACATACTCACCAAAACAGCACGATGGAAAAAGAATGTTTTGCATGCCGTGTTTATTATTGTTGGTTTTCTCACTAAATTAAACAGATATTGTTATTAAAATTGTGTTAATCTTTCTTTGAAACAACTATTCTGCAAATAGAGTAATTTTAGTTCATGTTAATTTACAGGAAGTATTTTACCTGACTTACACCCCAGAAGATGTTGAAGGAAATGTACAGCTGGAAACAGGAGATAAAATAAACTTTATAATTGATACAAATAAACAGTAAGTTGGTATTGCTTTTCTGGCTTCATACTTTGTTTTAGTAGTCAGGCAGAATTTATACCTATTCCAAGAACTGTTATATGAAATACAATCTTAATTATTGTTTCAGTTTTGAATTTACAGGGGTTTTTTTTTATTATTTTTCTCTAGTACTGGTGCTGTAAGTGCTCGTAACATTATGCTATTAAAAAAGAAACAAGCCCGCTGTCAAGGAGTAGTCTGTGCCATGAAAGTAAGTGATTTTAAGTTTCATTTGAAAATAAAATGCTGTTTTGAAGAGTGCTGTTCAAAGTAATATTTAAGTTGTTAACAGCTGTTAACAGCTTGGGCTGTGGGTGTAAATTGTGTGAACTGGTTTAAACAGCTCATTTTTGATGCTGTTGCTCTTCTTAACAAAGAAAGTTCCATCTATTTCTATTTATGTATTTCTTGTGGCAGTCAGCTGTGTACACCTGTGAGTGCTGTGCTGGGATTCAGAGCCTGTTTTGTGTTTAACAGAACCTGTCAAATGATTTATTGGTATGTTGCAATAATGGACAATTAAACAATTTTTTTTTCTGTTCACAGGAAGCCTTTGGATTTATTGAGAGAGGTGATGTCGTGAAGGAGATATTCTTTCATTATAGTGAATTTAAAGGTGACCTAGAAACCTTACAGCCTGGTGATGATGTGGAGTTTACAATCAAAGACAGAAATGTAAGACGAAATCCAGTAAAACGGAAGCCAGGGTCCTAGGGAATAACTGCACAGCTGTCTGCTTTCCCCAGCTTTAAAAAAGGGAGGGGGAGAGAGGTTTCATTGAGGTTCATTGGGAAATGTTTGTTACTTTCTCTCTTTTCTTTGGGTGTCTGACTGATTTTGTGCTCTTAGGGTAAAGAAGTTGCAACAGATGTTAGACTGCTGCCTCAAGGAACTGTCATTTTTGAAGATATCAGCATTGAACATTTTGAAGGAACTGTAACCAAAGTAATTCCAAAAGTACCCAGCAAAAACCAGGTGAGTTTCAGTAGTTCAATAAATTTGTGTAATGCTGGTTTGATTGTGCTGAATTCCAGTCAAACAGTTGTTCCCCTTTCCCAGTACCTGTTTGCATCATAAGCATCATGTCACAGTAAAGATCTACTCTTTTTCTTAATTTCAGATCCAGAGAGGAAGAGTTAGGGTAGTGGTACATGATGGACTGTGTGTTTTCTTTAATGCTTCAAATACTTGCTATAAATTTTTGTTGGGTTAGGACATATCCTTAAAGCAAAAGACATGGGAAAAAGGGAAAAATATTTGTTGGGATAAGCCAGATCTATGGATTCTTGTGGGCATTAACAGTTAATGAGTCTTTTTGGCTGTAATGTTTGACTTGGAGGAGTGTTCATGAGCACTTCTACTAAGGTTTTAGGTGAGTCTCTGTTAGTGTGGGACGGTTTGGGGTGTTTTGAAGACTTAATAAGAACCTGCCTTTTAGAAGCATTGGTTTATATGGTTATAAATTTTGTTCTTGGAATAGAAGTCCTTCAGCAGGACATGGCTGGGACTTAAAAAACCTTCAAGCCAACCAACAGCTCCAAAAGCCACCTTGCACTGGGCAAATTCCAGATGAGGGGCGGTGGGAATGGAGCAGAGCCTGAGTCTGGTAGGATTTGGCAGGAGCCCTTGTGCTGTTGGCAGCTGTGCTGAGCCCTGCAGGTGAACTCAGCTTTCCCTTGGCTTTTCTGTCCCCAGAGTGATCCATTACCCGGCCGCATCAAAGTGGACTTTGTGATTCCTAAAGAGCTTCCCTTTGGAGACAAGGACACCAAGTCCAAGGTGACCTTGCTGGAGAGCGACCACGTTCGGTTCAACATTTCCACGGACAGGCGTGACAAGCTGGAACGCGCCACCAACATTGAGGTTCTCCCCAACACTTTCCAGTTTACTAATGAAACCAGAGAAATGGCAAGTATCCATCTCCAAACATTTCCAGTTCTTGAGGGGAAGTGAAAGTAAAACATGGGTTGGGGGCTGTCTGCAATAAATACAAAAATCATTCGTGTCTTCCATTGCCTGCTCTGAAATCCAGCTCTCGCACCTGCAAAGTAGAAAATTCAGAATTAATGCTTTGCATCTTTGCCTTAAAAGAATAAAATCTTAACTATTTTTTAACATTTAAATGAAATTATATTAGGAAGTTACACCTTAACTGGCCCTCTTGGATGGCATTGCTGGCTGGTTGTAGCGGACAGAAGTGATGTAGTCTTGAACTGGCAGTTTAAAATTCACATACTTGAGTCTAAAGAGGTAACTATTAATCTTCCTTAGGAAAACTGGAACACCCTGGGACTACCCTGGTTCAGGTAGTGAAAAGTGTAAATAATTGGAGGAGGGACTGTGAGCAGCTTTTGTATTTCAAGTTTTTTGGCCAATCTCTATCTGAGGGTCAGGCAGAAGGACGGTAAAGAGCAGAGTTCTTTCAGTACAAGAAACTCTTTGTGGATTACAGGGACTAAGATGGATGTGCTAATGAGTATTACAGAATATCTTTCATTCCTGTAACTTGGAATGTTGATTCTGTTCCAACTAGACTGAAGCTTTGCTTTGCAATTTGGAGTTCAGTTACAGTGTTGTCACATCAGTGTGCTGTGAATTATTGTCCCTTGGCTTTAAAAAAACCCCTGAGTTTTGATTTCATCCTTTGAGATTGTGGGATTCTATTCTATAGACTTCTTGAATTTCTGCTCTGGCTACATACACCTGCCTGCCTGAGTTGAGCTGTCATGGGGGTGATAAGTGCTGGCAGCTTCTAGGAAGGTTGATTGGAGTGCTGGGGTTTGTGAAAACTGTTTAAGGGAAGAAGGTTCCTAAAGGTGGAAAGTACCTTGGCACTGTCATTCAGATCCTCTAAGCTTGTCCTGAGACTTGTTAAACTCTGTATTAACTGGGTTGAAGGCAAGATGTTAATGAATTCTATCTTAATTCTGGCAGGATCTGGTACTAGGGTTTGGGTTTTTATCAGTATATTCTGTTTATCACTCAGCATTCCATTTCTAGTGGTTATCAGGAAGGCCACTAAACTCCTGTGTCACATGGGAGTGTGTTCCCATAACACACCCACAGATATGGGAGTCTTGTTTAACAGTTTCTCTGTAATTCCTTCATTTGTGAATGAAAATGTGATGGTTTTTCTCTTAAATGTTCCTCTGAACACGGATTTTATTTCCTGCTTTTATAGATGGTTATACATTTAGTGTGTGTACGTTTTATATGTCCTATAGATGATACAGTGTTTGTAGAGCTGCCCCACTGTGTTCCCTGTGTTGTGGTCCAGGCAGCAGCTTTAATTTCAGTCCTTGGCAGTGGCTTAAGTGAATATTCTTCACTCTTCATCAAGAGTTAACTTCAGGAATGAGGTGGGAAGAACTTCTCTGCATTTCAGGTTGAGCAGGGCCATGAGCACCAGGGTTTGCAAGGAAGGACTTTGCTTAAACCAGGTGTTTTCCCAGGATTCCTCCTGCCAGCTCCTGACATGTGGAGCAGCTGCAGATGGATGCCATGTACCAGGGATTAAGCTGTAATTGTTGGTTTGGCTGTTGCAGGGTGTGATTGCAGCCATGAGGGATGGCTTTGGCTTCATTAAGTGTGTGGACAGGGATGCTCGGATGTTCTTCCACTTCAGTGAGATCATGGATGGAAATCAGCTCCATATTTCTGATGAAGTAGAGTTCACCGTCGTTCCTGTAAGTGGGATTAAAACTCCTCTAAAATCTCAGCATTTAAAGAAATGATGCACAGTCTGTCTGTAACCTGATGGATTTCTTCCCCAGGATATGCTGTCTGCCCAAAGGAACCATGCCATAAGGATTAAAAAGCTTCCCAAGGGCACAGTTTCCTTCCACACCCAGTCAGAACATCGCTTTGTGGGCACTATAGACAAAGAAGCCACTCCAGCCAAAGCCACTAGCCCAAATAAAGGCAAAGAGAAGGTACTGCTGCTCTTCTGCTTGTCAATCTCTCTTCTGCATTCCTGCCATTGCAGACTGAGGCTGCTTCCTTAAAGTCTCTAGTTCAGCTGGGTTTGAAGCACTGTTCATTCTGTATAGATGTGATCTACAGCTGGTGAGAGCAGTCAGTGAAAATCAACTGTGAACAAGATAATTAAAGTATTGTTAATAGTCATTAATGATTATATTTTGCTGAGGATAATTTTCAGGAACTTGATGGGGAGTTTTTCTACCTTCCACTGCATAAGATTCTAGATAGAATTATTTAAGTTTCATGGGGGGAATCTCTTACTGTTTTGTTTGGCTGTTTTAAATAATGCCAGAATACTTAAAAGTTCCAATAAATGCTTCCTGGAACAGGTGGCAGTACTTTCATTGCCTTTTAAAATATTGTCTGGTATCATTTAAAGCTCCTTACCCAGAGTTTGGCTGTGTTTTTGAGCAGTTACTGTAAAACCACTGAGAGTCTAACGAGCTGTGCTTGAAATGTGTGTAGGAAACTCTTCACAAAGAGACACTGATTAGTGAATCCTCACCTCTTGTTTTCAGGAAGCTGAGGATGGAATAATTGTGTATGATGACTGTGGAGTGAAACTGACCGTTCCTTACCAGGCTAAGGATGTGGAAGGATCTACTAATCCCCAGATAGGAGATAAGGTAAGAGAATTAAGTGTACTATTGGGAAATGCTGTTCTGGGCATTGTGAGGTGTGAGCTCCTCTTTGCCTTGGAACAAATGGAGGACAAGGCATCTGTGTGATATCACCTGGAATGATGTTTAAATGTGTGTTTAAATGAGTCAATCTTCTGTAAGTAAAAAATACCCTCCAACCTGGTGGTGTATAGATGGAAATAGTGTCTTACTGTGTAAATGATGCTTTTTAAACAAAGAATTTTTATCACTAAGTGGACACTGCTTGTCAAGAGGAAGTTAACTAGCATAGAGACTAAGATGGATATTGAAGAGGGAGAATATTCCCTCATGAGCATATTAGCCTGAGAGACAATGGAAAGGGGAAAAGCTTGGAGATTGGGAAGAGCAACAAAATCCTCAGGAGCCATTCTAGTTACTGGTTATTGTCTCTAAAAACCAAAATGAGTGAAGTGAGGTACATCCCAATGTGAGCAGTGTAGGGAAAGGAGGTGATCCCCAGGGAGAGAAAGGCTCTCATGTTTCAGGGGTGAAAAGCTGAATGCTGGAGGCTGGCTTGCCTTGCAGGTGTCCCAGGTGTGGTGCAGCTCCCTGGAATGCAGGAAATGTCAATGACTGACGTGGTTATGGGAAAGCAGTGACTAGGAAATGACTTTCCTGGAGAGCCCAGGTGCTGCTGCAGAGCTGCCCAGCTTCAAAATTAGTTTGGTGTTTTTTCTTTGATGGTCGTGGTTTTCTTTGCATGTTCCTGTCTGGTGCTGATATCCCCATGTCTGCACCAGGTTGAGTTCTGTGTGTGTGAGGTGAAGAGAACCGGGCTGCAGACGGCTGTTTCTGTCAGGATGCTGGGACGCAACTACAGCTCCAAGAGGCTCTTGGGATATGTGGCAGCCCTGAAAGATAATTTTGGGTTTATTGAAACAGCCAATCATGATAAGGAGATCTTCTTCCACTACAGGTGAATTACAGTTTTATTGTTTGATTGTGTGTCTGTTAGGGGGGAGTGGGAGGGTGTAGAGTTTTGTTGGGTTGAGTGTTAAATCCATTTGCACTTCACACACACACAGAATATATATGTTTATATATATGCTTAGATATCTACAGTTTTATTTATCATTTCTGCTGGACTGGTTCAGGCTTTTCTGTTAGTCAGCAGTGCTGGTGTTCTGTGCCTCTAATTCCCAGGCCAAGAAATCCAGTTGTGTTATATATTTGAAATGCTCACTTTCCTCAATAGAGATTCCTTGTGAAGTGATGAGGGATTTAAGTAATTTCCAATAACTGATGTGGATGCTGGGTGAGCATCACTATTGCCATGTAAATAAAAGAGAACTGTTTATCATTCTGTTCCTGTAGTGAATATTGTGGTGATATCGATAGCCTGGAACTTGGAGACACTGTGGAATACAGCTTGTCAAAAGGCAAAGGAAACAAAGTTAGTGCAGAGAAAGTAAACAAAACACATGCAGGTAAGGCTGTGCCTGGTGCTTTCTGCCTGCAGGGCTCTTGGCATGTGCTGAGTGGTAAAGTCTGTTAATGATCCATTTACAGTTGGAGCTGAGAGCAAGAAGATGCTCAGTGTGGGGTGGTCATTGGTTCCCTAAAAGCTGCTGCCTGTGTTTGCAGAGAACAGACAAGCACAGTTGTGTGCACAGCAGCAGTTCTGTGGACCTTTAGTGTCCTCAGCCCTCCTCACGTGGGGGTTCTAAGGAGAGTCCAAGTGGCAGAAGTGGGCAGATCAAAACCTGCACTCACTGTGATGTTCCTCACAGGGGAAAGATGGCAGGAGCAGGGCAGATGGGGGAGGGTATTAAGGACTTGGGATGGGGGGAATGCACAATTTGGGATTATTGGATGATTAAAGTGAGTAGGGAATGCAGTGGAAGAGAAGTGAAACACTTTGATTTGCTTTTCAAGCTTCATTACCTTCAGTTTCTTGAGGAAAATTTNCCTCACAGGGGAAAGATGGCAGGAGCAGGGCAGATGGGGGAGGGTATTAAGGACTTGGGATGGGGGGAATGCACAATTTGGGATTATTGGATGATATACTATTGGATTATATCCTACTTCCATGTATGATATGTCAGTGTGGTTTTAATTCAGTGTTATGCAGTGCAAAATGTCGAGTCCTGGTCAATCTGAATCACTTATTTAAATCAGTTTTAAAATAAACTGTGATTAAAACATCCTATTCTTCTATTCTCTGTCTCTTTTCAGTGAATGGTATCACTGAAGAAGCTGATCCAACTGTTTACTCTGGTAAAGTAATTCGTCCCTTGAGGAGTGTAGATCCCACACAAACAGAGTACCAGGGCATGATTGAAGTCATGGAGGATGGTAAGATTGGTTCCTTGTAATTAAGTGTTCTTTTCACAAGTGCACAAGTTAAATGCACTGTAAATGGAGCTGTTGAAGATTTTATTCACACTACAAACTGTATCCACACTGCTAAGCTGACTGTAAAAGCAGCATTTGTAATATTGGAAATCTGAAATCAGGTGGCAAAGACCTCTAAGTTCTGTCTCATACTTTCCCCCTTAGGTGAGATGAAAGGAGAGGTCTATCCCTTTGGAATTGTTGGCATGGCAAACAAAGGTGACTGTCTGCAGAAGGGGGAGACAGTAAAGTTCCAGCTGTGTGTGCTGGGCCAGAACGGGCAGACCATGGCTGTGAACATCACCCCGTTCCGCAGGGCCACCGTGGAGTGCGTCAAGGACCAGGTGAGGGACACGGAGCACCAGGGCCATGGGGATGGGGAGGAGCTGCTCCAACTGGCACAGGGAGAGAACCACTTCAGCACTGCATTTCAGGGAGTTGTGCCCAAACTGATTGCTCTGGACTCCAGCTCTAGGGAGCAGGTGTGGTAACCCAGGTTATGCCAGGCTCTGGTGTGACTTGAGTAAAGGTGAGCTCAGAGCCTGGTTTGGTGCTGAACCATCATAACTGCTGGGCAGCAGAAAATTCTGAAGATTTGGGTTTGAGATGTCATGGAAATTGCTCTAACTGGTTTCTGCTGCACAGAGTATTGAAAAAATGTTCAGAAAAGCAAACAAAACATGCACATACTTTGCTTCTGGAAGGAGCTTCATCACAGCATTAAGCAGTCAGTGATTACAGCTCACCTGAAATGCAAAGGCTGATCTTTGCCCTCGTTGCATCTTGGAATGATTAAAAAGTTAAATGCTGCAAATCCATGCTGTTTTCACAGATACTGTGCAGCACTAATCTCCAGTCGTTTGTGGAGAGACTGGATAAGTATTCCTGCCTTATGCCTAAGTAGAATGGAAAATAGAAATAAATAGCTTCTTAACCCAGTGACAGGCCAGAGTGGTTGCTGATGTGTAATTCAGGGTGGAGTCTCAGAGCTCAGGGCACTGCTCTTCTCTGTTTAATAGGCACTGCCCCAGGACTTGGGGGGCAGTTTTCACGACTTGTTCTATGGGCTTCAGGATTTAAATGTGACTTTACAATGGCAGGAGGAGTGCCTGGATTTCCAGAAGTGTTGTTTCCAGACCGAATGTTCTGATCACTGCAGAAATTGCATTTCCACTTCTATTAGGCACCACAGTTTTGAAGTTTTAAATAAAAGTAGTTAAACTACAGTGATGAGTAAGTTACTGCATCTGTCTGGATGCAGAGCAAATCAATAACCTTGTGATACGTTGCTTTTCAGTTTGGTTTCATTAACTATGAAGTTGGTGACAGCAAAAAGCTCTTCTTCCATGTCAAAGAAGTCCAGGATGGTGTGGAGCTCCAGGCTGGGGATGAAGTGGAGTTCTCCGTAATCCTGAACCAGCGCACAGGAAAATGCAGTGCCTGTAACGTGTGGCGTGTCTGGTGAGGCTTTGGGACTGAAGGGATTTACCCTGGCACAGTGTCTGCATCCCAGCAGGGCCCTGCAGGCTGGGCCTGCCTGAGCTGGATGTTCCTGGAACAGGAGCTCTGGGTTCCAGCTGGCTGCAGGGAGAGCCGCACCTGAGAGCTCCCAGCTCCTCCAGCGGATCCAGTGCAGGCAGCAGCACTCCCAGCTCTTCCTGATTATAGATGGCTTGTTCTCTTTTTGCCCTGTTCTTAAACTCCCCCTGTAGCAGGAATTTGGATACAGCCTTGCAAGTGGAAGTTAATGATAAGGAAACTGATGGCTTTCCTGTGTGGGTGCCAGCCTCCAGCCAGCACACTCCACTGTGCTGCCACCTCTTTCTTGGAGACCAGCTTTAATTTTTAAATAGAAAACTCGTGTTTTAGAGACTCTTCTTTTTGGCATGGCATTTCTTACAAGAGATGGGTTTGGGCCTTTTTTAACTATATACTTGAAGAAAACTGCATAATTTGTATTTTGTTTAAACTTGAGATAGCACTTCAGCAGTAATGGAAAGATAATGTTTTTGTCTCAAAATTCCGTGTTCCCATTGTCTTCAGAGATGTTAATGCTCTGCCATGATTATGCTGGCAACTTGCAAGCCTTTATTGTTGCAGCTAAGTTACAGAGTCACAGAATGGATTGGGTTGGAAGGGAACTTAAAAAACCATCTCATTCCCCCCTGCTGTGGGCAGGGACACCTGCCACTATTCCAGGTTGCTCCAAGCCCCATCCAGCCTGGCTTTGAACACTTCCAGGGATCCAGGGGCAGCCACAGCTCCTCTGGGCAATAGAAATGTAGGAAACACTGGTTAGGTGTGCATGGGAGTAAATACAAGAGCTCTGCTCCATAAAGAACATCCTCTGGAGAGCACTGAGCTGCTGCTAGTGCAGAGTCCAGTGTGCACAGCAAGGTTTGGGGGCAGGACCAGGCCATCAGCTGGGTCTGCTGTCACACAGCATCAGTTCTGCAGCCTGTAACTGCTCTACATGACTGTGCTCAAGGCCTGTGAAAGCCTGGGGTGCCTTGCCCAGCTCGGGGAGTGACCCTGCCCTGCGTGTGTTCTCTTGCAGCGAAGGCGCCAAGGCCGTGGCTGCTCCGCGTCCCGACAGACTCGTGAACCGTCTAAAGAGCATCAACCTGGACGACGCCAACGCCCCGCGGCTCACGGTGCTCCGCCAGCCCCGCGGCCCCGACAACTCAAAGGTACAACACAGGGAGCTGCAGCACCACTGAGGGCTGGAAACACAGCCCTGGTGCTTCTGTCAGGGGAATACACAGCCCTGCTGCCTCTGTCAGGGAGCACAGCCCTGCTGCCTCTGTCAGGGGAACACACAGCCCTGCTGCCTCTGTCAGGGGAACACACAGCCCTGCTGCCTCTGTCAGGGGAACACACAGCCCTGCTGCCTCTGTTGGCACCTGGTTTCTGCTGCTGTTGTACAGTGAGCTCTGCTGTGTGAGGGTGGATTGTGTTTGTGCACAGTTCTGTGCCCTGTGTCATGAGCAGTGCACGGGAGAGAAGCAACCCACTGCTGCCCGTGTTGCAGCATTTCTGTCTTGGTTTGTCTTGGCTGTCTTAGTTTTCTCTTCATTTATAAACCTCAGAGGTAGCAAGTGAAGTCCATTTACCTAGACGTGGCTTTCACACAAAGTTCTGCCACTTCTTGATAAGCAGGAGAAAAGTATCTGGAACCTCTGTGGTGTTTGGGACTACAAAGAACACCCCACAGAACCTGTTTTGTTGCTGTCTCTGTTTCTGAAAACAAACATGACTAATTAGAGAGTTGCTGCTTGGATGGAACAGAACTGGCTCTGCCTCAAAGCCCGGTGGCAGTGCCAGGTTCACAGTTGGACTTGATGATCTTCAAGCCCTTCTCCAGTGTAAATGATTCCATGACTGTGTGATGCTGGAGCTAAAAGCTTGTTCTGTTTTCCTTGCAGGGATTTGGTGCAGAGAGAAAGATCCGCCAGGCTGGTGTTATAGACTGATCCCAACCCCACGGCGACGTTGGGCCGCGCGGTGGGGCTGGCGAAGGGTACTGAATATCTCCCTGTTCACCCCTTCCTCCAAATTCTCAGAAGCTATTCCACCAGTTTTAACACCTTCTCATGTTATGTTTAAAATTAAATTTACGAAACCATTTTAAATTTCTGCACAGTTGCATTCTGGAGAACTTTAAGGTGGCGCCTTATAGTATCACATTTTAGAAGCTTGTTTTGAATGGTGCATTTAACGCAACTGGTAACTGCAATCTCCATTGCCTCTGTGAGTAAACATAGACAGCTCTGCTCGGGCAGACCTTGTGGAATTCTGCACTACAGTTATGCTTTATCCTTGTTTTTGGCCAAGGTTTATTATGCCTTAGTGCTCAGTTGCATTATCTTCTTTCCCGAGTGGAAGGAAAGACTCACTTAAGCTCACTCTGCTCAAATTCTGAGGACCATGTGAGGGTGGAATAAGTTCCGTTCCTATCAGATCTCCACAAACATTCAGATACCTGGAGTTGATGGCCAAATGTTACAGTGTTTTCCTAGTTCATTTAACTTGACTCCTTTAGCCAGTCCTTAGAACTCAGTGCAAGTCTCTCCCAGGGTCGGTGGATTTTGTAGTGTTCTGGAACAGACAGTGCAGAATTTCATAAGGCTGAGGTGTGCCATCAGTGTGGTAATTTAAATATATTTAAAACAATGCACAAATCTGCTGCTGCTTAGAACACTGCAGCTTCTAAACCCAGTTTCTTTTACTGATTTAAATTTAAAAAAGAAAGAAGTTGTGCCTGAAGTGGATACATTTTTTTTGTTCTTTTTGCAGCCGGCACCCAGTGTACTGTAAGAGAATAAATACTTAGGCTTTCCATAGCTGTATTGAGACTTTCATCAAGGTGAATAGTTGATGTCTGTGTGCTTTTTTTTTTTTTTTTCTTTTTTTTTTTTTTGGTTTTTTTTTTTTTTTTTTTTTTTTCTCCCCCCCCCCCCCNTTTTTTTTTTTCCTCTCCCCTGCCCCCCTCCCTCCATTTCCCCAGTCACACTTTATCAAGCAAGAAAACGGAATGATTGGTCTAAGTATTACTTTAACCAAAAAGATCAGGAGTTACTTTTTGGAATAGAGGGCAGTACTGTGGTTTGCTTTGGGTTTGGTTTTTTTGTTTTGTTTTCTTTTGGGTTTTTTTTGGTTTTTTTTTTTGGTTAATTTTTTTCCCCTTTTTTTTTTTTTTTCATGTTACCTCTATTCTCAATTTAGGGTTTTCTTCTCTGGGAGATGCATTATCTTTGTAAAACAAAACATTGCTTTCTCCAATTTTTTTTCTGTTAATGGCAAAGAATGGAAATAGAATAAAGTTTTACTGATTTTGAAAAAAGCCTCGCTGTGCTCAGCCTCTTCTTTCCTCAGCGGGGGCTGTGTTGGACTTGTGTTGTCCCCATCACAGGCTGGGTCTTGGTTCCTGAGAATTGCTCCCTCCCATTCTCACACCACCTCGAGGGATTTCTGTGTTTTATTCCAGTTTGCACAAAGCAGAGAGCTTCCCACAAAAGGCCCCAGCAACACTATATTTATACATTATAACATCAACATTCATTGGTTACAAATTCCATCACTGCTAATTAGCATCCAATCCCCTCTTTATGGGGTTTGTGTCTCTCCCCATGCTCATCAGTTCTCTTCATTTGAGGCAGGGGCTGTTTGCAGCAGGGGTCAGTGATCGGTGCTTGTGATCCCCAGTGCTGGAATTAATTCTCTTTCCCCAGTTCCTACTCCCTCCTGGGCCTCTGAGCCAGACAGCCCCTTCCTCTTGGGAGTGTGGTGTCTTTGCCTTAAAAGATGAGCCAAGTGCACGATGCTCACTCACACTGCAGTTACTTACCCACAACTGCCCAGCTCCAGCTGCTCATTAACAGCTTTTAAAAATGCACAAATTCTGACTTAAAACCCCTTATCAAATCCTGAGAGGCTCGGTGTCATTCCTAGTGTTGTTCTCCCCTTTAACGCCCCGTGGTTCGGGTTTGGTGTCGTTCCCCCTTTAACTCCCCATTGAGAGCTCNTCGTTCCCCCTCTAACTCCCTATTGAGAGCTCCGGGATGCGGGGCCGGCGCCGTTCCCCGTTCAAAGCCCCGTGGTTCGGGCTCGGAGCCGCGGGGCCGGTGCCGCCGTGTCCCTCCTGTGTCCTGTGTCCACCCCGTGTCCTTCTGTCCGTGTCCCNCGAGGCCGCGGGGCCATGACCGAGTACAAGCTGGTGGTGGTGGGCGCCGGCGGCGTGGGCAAGAGCGCGCTGACCATCCAGCTCATCCAGAACCACTTCGTGGACGAGTACGACCCCACCATCGAGGTGCGCGGGGCCGCGGAGCCGGGGCGGGCTCCGAGCCGCGGGACGAGGAACGCGAGGGAAGCTCCCCCGAGCCCAGGGC
>VXBB01007125.1:55685-76904 GCA_013399915.1 Illadopsis cleaveri | reverse complement strand
CAGGATGTGGTCACCTGTTCCAGGTGAGCCTGCCTTGGCAGAGGGGTTGGACTGGGTGATCTCCAGAGGCCCCTTCCAGCCCCAGCTGCTCTGGGATTCTGTGAATCAGATGCCATTTACAGCTACAGAATGTGATCTCTAAGAAAATGGGTGAGAAATCCAGAGTGGAGTTATCCATGGACAGAAGATGAAGTGTACAAAGTGCTTGGCCATCCTGCTGACTCCTGAGGCCCTGCTCACCTTTACTGTGTTTTTGTGGCACAGGGTTGTTTGAATACTGAACTAAACCAGTTTGTATGTTTAGAAAATAGTTCCTAATTTATTTTTTTTAAATTTATCTTCCTAAAGAGAGCAGATCAAGAGAGTGAAGGACTCTGATGACGTGCCCATGGTGCTGGTGGGGAACAAGTGTGACCTGCCCACGAGAACAGTGGATACAAAACAGGCTCAAGAATTGGCAAAAAGCTACGGAATCCCCTTCATAGAGACCTCTGCAAAAACGAGACAGGTGAGGGGCTCCCCCAGGGGCTGACCTCCTCCTGGGAAATGCAGGAATGACATCTTCCCATGTGCTTTTTCCTTATTTACAGGGGAAGCATTTTTTCAATCCCTTTACAGTTTTTAGCTTTTATTTCCCCACTCACTCTTAGCTTGAAAGNAATAGTTCCTATTTTTTTTTTTTTAATTTATCTTCCTAAAGAGAGCAGATCAAGAGAGTGAAGGACTCTGATGACGTGCCCATGGTGCTGGTGGGGAACAAGTGTGACCTGCCCACGAGAACAGTGGATACAAAACAGGCTCAAGAATTGGCAAAAAGCTACGGAATCCCCTTCATAGAGACCTCTGCAAAAACGAGACAGGTGAGGGGCTCCCCCAGGGGCTGACCTCCTCCTGGGAAATGCAGGAATGACATCTTCCCATGTGCTTTTTCCTTATTTACAGGGGAAGCATTTTTTCAATCCCTTTACAGTTTTTAGCTTTTATTTCCCCACTCACTCTTAGCTTGAAAGAGTTCTGGGCTGGGCCAGCACAGGAATCACTTCAGACTTGTCCTGACTTCCTTTCAAGTGGGTCATGTTGATAAATAATATAGAGAATGAAAAAACTTCCCCTGAAGCTACTAAATAAAACTTTAAAAATACCTAGGGAAAAAATAAAATAATGAACATAACTAAAACCAATAAATTCAGAGATAAAGAGACCTACAGTGTGTTTGTGGAAAATTACATATCAAGAAAAAATAACACAAGCCCAAAAAAAAGTTCAAAAAAATTCACCTTTACTATCAAAATATTCAATAAATACAACCATCAAAAACCCCTCTTAATAAAACCTCCAAAACCATAAAAAAAACCTCCCAATAAGAAACAAATGCCTGCAAAATAATTCCTAAAAAATAATTATGTCTTAAATAAAAACCACATTTTAATTATAATAAATTAATACCTTCTTATAAAATCTCACAAAACACACGGAAGAAAAAGAAGCCCAGCTACTTTCTACTGCTTCAAATTATGTAAAAAAATTGATTGCAGCCAATTCCAGCTCCATTCAGTGCTGGCAGGAAGAGCAGCAGAGTTTCAGCTGCTCTCCCTGGGGAGTGTCAGAGGCTGAGCTCACTCACCCCAGACCTGCTGGGTTCTCTTGGCTCGTTAATGAAAGCCAATTAGCAGATTATGATTGCAGACAGAATTCCCCAGACTGGACTAATGGGCTTCTCCAAAGCCTCCTTGGCCACGTGGGCCTGTCCAGCCAGCCCTGCTCTGCCTGCAGCAGGGAATGGAGCAGGGAAGGTGCAATTAATTATTGAGCAGCAGCCAGAAAATCCTAAAGAGCTGAATTCTAAGAATTCTAAAATTAGGCAAGGAGTAGCTTGTTTCCTGCATGGAACCTCCCTGAGGTTTCCATGTTTATTTTAGTGGTTGTTACCCCAGCAGGAGTCAGGAGTGTAAGGTTTGGGACATCCATGTGGGTTTCTTCTTTTTAGGAACCATGGGATAAGCTGGGTGCTGCTCTCCCTGTAGAATTGTGTCTTTCAAATCCACTAAGGGGTCCTGGGATGGGCAAATCTGTGATTTCAGAAGCTTCAGGGGAGAAAACACCTGAGCTTGTGTTTGCATTCAGGGTGTGGAAGATGCTTTTTACACCCTGGTGAGAGAGATCCGGCAGTACCGGATGAAGAAGCTCAACAGCAGCGAGGATGGGAACCAGGGCTGCATGGGATTGTCCTGCCTTGTCATGTGAAAAGGTGAGCTGGGGCTCCTCCACTTCTTGCCTCTTTGCCTTCCAGCAGTTGGTAAGTGTGGCTTAGAAATGCTGGTTGCTGTAGGTGGGGTTTTCTCCTTTTACAGAACCTGTTGGTTCCCAGAGATTTGGATCCTACAATGTTTTAATGCTCAAAAAAAGAAAAAATTCCCCTCTAAGTTGGTGACAGAGCTTGAGAAAAGGAATTTTCATTCACGTCACCCTTTTGGCTGATGGGTGGATGGAACAAGATGATCTTTAAGGCTGCTTCCAACCCAAAACATTCCATGATTTCCACTGATTTCAATGGTGTGACTTTCTGTGTCATTCCTTTCTGTCCCCTTCCTTTGGGAAGCCATTTGGACTGTTTGGAGAACATGTAATTCCTGAAGAAACACCTTGAAATGGGGGTGTGCACAGCTGTACTCCTGAGTGATTGACTCCTGCACTGCCTCCCTCCAGCTGGGTTCCTCTGGAACATGCTGATTCCAGGATTAACCAAATAAAATGGTGCAAATAATGAAATCTGAGTTCCCAGCTGAGGGCAATTCCTTTTAACAATTCCCTGAAAGATGTTGCTGGTGACTATGAAAACAGACAGACCAGCTCAGGGCTTGCCCTGCTGCACTGCACATCCACCCCAGAGTAGGACAGAGCTAATTAGTACTAATTGGAGGTGCCTTTCTGTTCCAGATGCCAAGAAAACGTGGTTCAGGTGCAGCTTCTGGACGAGCCTCGATCTCCTGTGCTGCCTCTCCTGCTGATCCCTGCAGTGTTTTGGTGCCAGTGACAGACTCTGGGCACCAGAGTTAATTAGCACAAGGTCCTTCTCCGTGCTCCATCTGAAGAGAACATCCGTGGCATCTACCTCCCTGCTCAGCTCACGGAGCAGCAGCACCTCTGGATGTGCTGGGATTCTTTTCTCACTGTGTTACCTGGGTTTGTTCAAGAAGAAAAACCAGTCACAAAAGTGAACTATAGAGACTAAATGCTGTGAAAAAGATGACACTTTACCTCTAGAGTAAAAGCTAGAAGTGCTGTGTGTCCCCTGTCTGTTGGATTCCGTGCAGTGCTGTCAGAGGAGTGGCACAGAGTAATGTCACACGCTGGGTGGTGCCACCAGGAGTGCCCCTGTCCCCTCTCAGCTGGGTGTCTGCTCTCTGTGCACCTGTACAGCAAAAGTGCAACATCTCCAGTGCCAGGAGTGCCACCTACCTGATCCTCCATGTCTGTAATAAAAAGGAAAACCTTTCCTAACTAAGTGCCTGTTTGCTAAGAAGATTTGAAGTTGTCCCTTGGGTTGAGGAAAACCCCAAGGACTGGAATTTCTTGGGAGCTCGTTGTCTCAAGCAGGCAAGTGTGGTGTGGGTGATCTGTGCCTGGCAGCATCCTCTAGCAGGAATTTGGAGGCTGGAAGGTTCAGCAGGCACTTGTGAGACTCTTGGACAAGGGAAGGGACACACTGCATCTGTGTTTTACTTTCTTTGTGGGTGGAACAGTTTATATTCTGTATTGTTTTCCTGCAACATTCAGATCTCTTCCAAGTTGGACCAAACCTGTCAGCTGTTCATTTTTAACATGAACTGCCAACATTTCTGGGCAGCTCCTCACAAATTAATCTGGTAACTGGAGGTTGCTTTGGACAGCTGCTATTCAGCTCTCTCTGTAACTTGCAAATTGGTTTTCTGAATTATTTTCTTACCACAGACTGTAAAGAGTCTCTTCAAAATGTCTCTAGACTGTAAAATGTAGTTGGAGTTCCCTTGTCAGGGAAGGAGTGTGGGGGGCTGGGGTAGACTCTGTCAGGGCTGCAGAAAGTGGCTGCTCCATCCCTGGAAGTGCCCAAGGCCAGGTTGGAGCAGTGTGGGACAGTGGAAGGTGTCTCTGCCCATCCCTGGTGGGATGAGATGAGTTTTAAGGTCCTTTCCAACCCAAACCATTCTGGGATTCTGTGATGAAGGGCAGGGCTGCCACAGACACCTGAGCCAGCTCCTGATTGCAGCATCCTTGCAAAATGAGGAGGGAGATGAGTTCAGGGATGGCTTCACAGAAGGTGTGGGACAGACTGGTGGGAATTCTGGGCTCTGGCAGCCTCCAGCTGAGGGAAATGTGAGTTCTCACAATCTCACAAATCTGAGTTCTTCCCAGAACAAAACACCCTCCCCTCGTTCCCTGGGTGCACAGGAGTGGTCACTGCTGCAGAACCCCCTTGCAAATGCCGTGTCCTGCCCTGCTCCTTGTGCTGCTGGGCCCGGGTTCTGAATTCCAGCTCCTCTGGGGGAGGAGGAAGGAGCCCTCAGCCAACAGAGGGAGCATTTGGTCAGTGCCAGGCCAGCAGAGCAGGGAATTGCAGGAGGCTCCATTTCAGGTTGTTGGTGTCAGTCACATCTTAATTTGGAGTGCTCAATTTCAAATGGGCATTAGAAATCAGTAAACAGAGAGAGAAGAATTCTTTCCTTTTAATATTGCTTCCTTCACTACTTACAGTCTTAATTCTCTTCTGGGAATGAAGAGGATCAATCTGCATCACATTTTCTTTATCTGTGATAATCCTTATAAATACTTTTTTCAATTTATTTTAACTTTGACATGACTGATAAGAATTAAACCCACAAAAAATTTAACGTAAAATATTCTTTTCCAGCAACATACACGTGATGGTGGGCAGAATTGTGGGGACCACTGGCTGTGGCTGGAGTTCAGTTTGTTTGATTGTTCAGCTCAGAGCAGCTGTGGCTGCCCCATCCCTGGAAGTGTTCAAGGCCAGGATGGAGCAGCCTGGGACAGTGGAAGGTGTCCCTGCCCATGGGATGAGTTTTTGGGCCCCTTCCAGCCCAGACCATCCCATCACTGATCTCATGCTGCAGCTTAAACGTGCCAGAGCTGCCACCACTGCACAGGCAGGGCTGGGAAAGCTTTGTCAGGAGGAGTTCTGTGTGGAACCCTTCCTTCCCTGTGGCAGGAGATGAGCGTCTGCTCCTGGAGGGGTGTGTGCCACATGGGCATCCAGTTAACAAAGACACCCCTGGGGAGTGAGAAAAAGCTTTTGGGAGGCACATGTGGTCACATGGAGCCAGCAGGGAGTTTGTGAAAACACTGAATGTGACATTCTGTCATCCAGGTCCGTGGAGGGGGTTTGATTTCTTGGGAAAGGCAGGAATTGGTTTCCTGGCCAGTGGGATTGCTCAGAGCTCGGCTGCCTGTGGCCATGGGAAACCTCTGGCATTTGATGTTTGAGGCTGTGTGGTCAAGCTGGAGAATTATTTGGATGGAGGTTCATCATAGCAAGGCTCCACACTGCTCAGCATGCTCTGGTTGGCATTAAAATGGACCAGCTGGAGCTCCAAAAGCTGGGAATTCTCAGAAGTGTGTGGGAACTGACTGGAAAATTCATTTGCTTCTCTTTGCTGTTCCCTTTCTCTTGGGCTCTATAAAACCTAAAAAGGGAAAAAAGCCCTGGTGGGGATAGGTCTGTGTTAGTGTCACCTTTGGAACCTTCAGAAAGGTTTTTAGGAATTTTTTTTTTCAGTTTTTAGCATTCTGCAGAGCTAACCTGCACAGGTGATACTCCCAACTCCATCAGTGTATTTCCAAATCCAGCAAAAAATACGAAGTCAGGTTGTACTAGTCAGTTCGTGGTTGTAATTCATTTCCAGCTGTCTCACAGAGAACTCTGGGTTTGGTGGCAGCCAAGAACTGGAAGGACAAAACCCTGTGAACTTTTGGGAAAATGATTTAGAAGATAAGCACAGAAGGTTTTGCACAAGACAGGTCCCTGGAAAAGATGATTTAGCAGATTTGGTCCAAATATTGTTATTTAGAACAGCACAACTCTGCACTAGTGCCAAGCTGATTTCACTGCCCTGACTGGGCAGGACAGACATGAAAAACTTTTGAGGTAAAATACTAAAAAAGGGTAAAGCTCTTGTTGAGAACTTCCAAGTGCCAATGACTGTAGCAGATATTTCTGTTGCTGTGGCTGAGCTCAGCTCTGCAAGGAGCCACTGGAAATCTGTGGATGTTCCTCTCTGTGCCCCACTCCTTGGTCTGGTTCAAACAACTGCTCACATTCTGTCCTTGCCCTTGCCAGGACTGTGGATTTTAAGCAGGATATTTAAGCTGCCATCACTTTTAGTACAGCTCAGACTTAGAATTGGATTTGAAGCAGCCTCAGGCCTGTGGGGGAAGGAGAGCACTCGAAGTCTGAATCACTTTCTGACCTGTCTGTGCTCCTCAAAAACCCCAAACCTTGAGTGTGTAACCCTCAGGATGGTCGGGAAATGTTGGGATCTGGACTTTTAACCCAAGGGCTAATTTGTTGTTACTTTGTTTAATTATTTGCTTTCAATAATGCATCTCTTTTGGTTTGAATTGAAGTAAATTATTTTGCTTCTTAAATAACTTTTTTAAAGAATAAACTTTGAATTCTTTGGTTGGTTTTTTTTTGGGTTCTGGGCATGGGATCCACGAGTGGGTTACAGGAGGTTTGTGAAAATGCCTGTGGGGTGTCTGTGGGGTGGGATTTACTCCATCCTGTCATGGGCAGGGTCAGCTCTATCACAGATGTGCCCTAAAGCATCATGAGCAGTGAGAGTGGCCTTGAGACCTGCCACAGGCTGGTCCAGAGTCCAGTTTTAATGACTTCACCAATCTGCATCTTGCTGCTGCTGAATCTCTGTTTGCAGTGGAGTCCCTCATGCTGACTTACATTAAAAAATGGAGAGGGAAGCTTCTTTACTTGATATTCCAATGGCAAAACAAGCTATTAAGTTACTGCTGTGCCCAAATCACACTCTGTCAGGCTTTTAAATTGCTTGATTGAGTCTTCTCAAATACTTCCCTGTTGCCTTCCCTCCTGGAAGAAAGCAAATTGTCTCAGACCACACAGTCAGTAAATGAGCTTCAAGGGTATTTCTCCTCAGACCTTGTGTCAGGCATCTGAAACTTGGAGTGCAGTGTGGGTTTTGTGCCAGGAATTTAAAAGCAGACCCCCAGAACAGGGGCACACAGCTCCTGCCACTGCAGCTGCAGCAGTCACTGCCTGTCCCCAGAGGATTCACACCCCGAGATAGGGTGGGGGCCAAACCCCAAGGGTTTCTTGACTTGCTGGGAAGGTTTCCCTGTTATGGGTTTGTTCCCTGCACCAGCCTGGTCCTACACACCAGCTCCCTGCTGAGGAACAGGTTCTGGTTGTGGACCAGAGGCTGATTGCAGCAGCCCTGGGGGATCCGTGCAGGGGATGACTGAGAGCAAGGTGGGGAGAGGAGAATTTGCTGAGGGTTTCCCCAGTGCTGGGTGAGTTGACCCAAGGCCCAGCACAGCCAGGAGTGCCCTGCTGAGACCTACCTTATCCCCTCTCTGCTCACACTCCTTCTCTTCAGGAATTTAAACCATTTTCTAGCAAAGCTTGCCCCATGGCCTCTGTCTGGGAGCTGCCCCTGTGCTGTGGATGCAAGGCCGGGCACAAGCTGGAGGAAGATCCTGCTCAGTGACCCAAGCTGCCAAATTCCTGCCCCGTCCAACCATCTTCCCTTGGCTGGACCTGGGCGGAACGAGGGCAGCTCAGGGGTAAAAATGTGGGGGTTTAGAGGCACTCCAAAGCCTCTGGGTGTGAGTCACTCACTTTCCAGCTGAAAACAGAGTGGGAAGATGCTGATCTCTTATCTCCTTTTCTTCATGTTACCCGGGATTAACACACGGGAGTCGCAGTTTCATGTTTGGACCCAGTTCTATTAATTCTTATCTTTATTACAGCCTCACAAGTCGTGAGCTCCAACTAACAAGGTAGAAAATGGAGGTGTCTCTAACTCTTTCCAAGGTTATTTAAGTGCTAATCACCCAATAACAAGATGACACCTATATTATTTATACTTTCAACCCAGTGATTGACCACCCAACGCCCGCAATGCGAACCTTTTTCACCCAATTAGAAAAAACCACCTGAAACCAAGAAGAAGAAGGTGAAGGACTTAAACAACACCAAATCCTCCATATTGCCTCCATATTACTATATACCAAAACCTAATTTTCAGCTTTCAGAATTCCAACAGGAAGACAGGCTGTTTGTGTCAGTCCTCGAGTTTGCACAGGCCCTGGGTCTAACTTTAGCTCAGCGTGCCCAGGCCTGACTCAGATTTCCACCACGAGCCCACCCAAGCTGACCCTGTGATTAAAAAAGCTGAGGGATCAAGAGATGATCAAGAGTCTTCTCTTGAGGAAGATGACCTCTGTATCCTAAAGGTTATTTTTGGTTTCAGATGTGAATCCCAAGAACCCAAGGAGGGTTAAGGGCAGATGTAATCCTTGTGGGAGAGCAAACAAGCAGGAGACAGATTTTAAGGGCCTTGAATGAAACAGTTAAACAATAATGTGGTGTGGAGACTCTCAAACTTGGGGATGGGTGAGGGCAAAAAGAATTCAGAACCTGAAGATTTTATCAGCATGAGAGGGAGACCAAAGCTGTACCAGCATCTCAGCCTTGCCCTGGTGCTGCAGCTCTGCAGGTTGGAGGGAGGGAAATTTGTAGTCTTGGGGAATAACAGGGAAGTGGGGGTAAAATTCCCTAAATTCTGGAGAATTTCTTAGTTGACACTCAGCTTGTTTTGAACTTATGACCATCAAATAGTGGGTACATCTCCTCCAGAGAGGTCCTGGATGCTGTGGAAATTATCCCAGCTGGAGAAGCTGTTCCAGCTCTCAGCTCACCTCACTTCACTGGCTGTGCCACAAGATTCCTGTGCTCCTAAGGAAAAAATCCATGGCTTGTTATTTCTAGCTCTGTATGTTACTTTATTTTATATTATTTAATTTAATTTCATTTCATTTCATTTGTGCAGGTGACTCTCTCACCTATTCCAGCCTTCTTCTTGGGCAAGGCCTTTCCATAGCTGTTCCTGCAAAATGTGGCACAAGAATCCCTTGGATTCCACATATAATTCCAAATGATGGTGTCTGTTCCAGGTGGTTTTTCTGTTCCTTCAATGCTCTGACCACAGACACCCTTTAAACCACAGCCAGACTGTGCCCAAATGTTTTGTCGTATTCCAGGGCAGTTTTTCAACACCATCAAGAATCGAAGCACAAACAAACAGGGAAAGACTCTGTTCCACATCAAAACTATTTCATCCTCCTGACTTGTTCAGTTTCACCACTTCCCACCAGGATCTGAATCAGAAGCTCAGAGTTATCCTGGCACTATGCAGGACACAACAAACTGGCCTTTCTCTTCTCACAGGAGGTGTTTCCCAGCTGCAGGTGAGATCTGAAGAAAGTTTGAGGACACCCTAAAGGATAGTCCAGCCCTTCCAATATGCTGGAAAGAACCTGCTTCAAATGAAGCCAGGAGGTGCCTCCCAGCCTGGGAGCTGCTCTGCCAGAGCCAAGCTTAAGGTAGAAGTTCCCTGACCCACCTTGGGCTTGACTGAGAGCTGGTGTGTGAGAGCTGGCAGGACCTTGGTTGTGGCTCACCACAGACAGAACTGATTGTCAGATCAACTTTATGACACAAAGCTTGAAAAGGGGCAGTTCCTGAAAAGCTCAGGAACACACTGTGACTCCTTGCACTTTCCTTTTATTTATTGGGTTCAGCTGGGAAGAAGTGAGGACATCAGGGCAGCCCTGTTGGTAAAATCCAGGCTTTCAAACAGATCCTTCCCTCAGGAAAAATCTCTGAACAGCTCAGGTGAGAGCACACGGTTTGTACCTATCCACAGCTCCTGTTCTGATTGGGAATTTCCTGTAAACCTTTGGTTTGGCATCAGGTTTGGTCTCTCTTAAAAGACTGAATTCCACAGACCACATTAGAAAGGTGCAGCTGCCCTGGAAAGCAGAAATCTGGCCAGACACCAAGTGACACTCCACTAAATATAAAATGCAAACCTCACTTAAAGAAAAAGATTAATTAAATTTGAGCCCTGCTTTCACCTGTTTCAGTGCAAGTGCTTGTGGCTGCACTTTAAATAGTCCCACAGTTGATCTCCACTCTCCTTTTAGAGTGGGAGAGTCTGATTACAGGGAAGGGAAAGCAGTAAAATTAGTGTTGGGCTGACGGGCACTCACTTGGCCCCTCGTGCTTGGGGACTCTGGGGTGTTACTGAGGCTCTGCAAACGCTGCTACAATGTCCCGGGTGAGAATTCCAGGTAGGTCTGAAAGCCAAGTGTGAGCCAAGGAGCCACAGGGCAGGTCCCAGGCCCACAGCCTGGGAGATTTGGATGTGTGGTGTCCAGGGGACCTCACTGGGGCCGTTGGGCATTTTTCTTCCTGCTTGGAGATGTTTTTGGATAGACAAGAAATTGTGTTATTGTTTAAATCTTTCTCTGCTTGCACTGAAGGAAAATATTGTCTCTCCTGCAATGTAATGTGTCCTGTAATGACATCATTAAATCCCTGGGGAAGGGCTCAGAGGGATTTCAGGAATCTTTGGTCAACCTGGCAAAGCTCAGATGTGGGGAGCTGCAGCCCCGAGGGGATGGGGGCAGGAGCTGGGCAGCAGGAGCAGGGCCAGCCAGGCTCTGCAGGACAATGCACAGGGACATGTGACAGGTGACTGCAGAGTCCTGAGTGATAACAACCCCAAACAGCCCTGATAGGAGCATGTTTGGAATTGCAGGGCTGTGGTGTGAGAGACGCTGTCCCAGCACATGAAGCTGGTGTTAAAGCCTGGCCCTGCACCATCAGTGGGAGGTTGTGAACCTTCCTGAGTGTAATTTCCATCCACTAAAGAGATGAAAGGTCAAAGTGAACATATCTGGGATGCTTTGTTGGCAAATGAATCCGTGGAGCCAGGATTCCGGAGCGTGTGTTCCGCAGGCTGGGCTTTGGGAAGTCAGCAGCTGTGATGCCAGAGCTGCAGCCTGAACTGCTGCCTCAGAGGGAAAGGGCAGGGGCTGCACCCTCAGAACGCTGCTGCCACCCTGTCTGGGCAGCAGTGAGGATCTGTGGGGGTGCAGTGTCTCAGCTGTCTGATCCTGTTGGGGAATAAGGAGAACTGTGACCACAGGGGGATGGAACTCTGCATCTCTGAAATGACCACCCATCCTGAGGGCCACAAAGGAGGGAGAGTCAAGGGCAAAAAATAGCAAAGCCTGGTGCTCCAAGTTTCTGGAATATCTGCTTGCCTGGTCAGCAGGAGAAGGCTGTGTTGTGTCCCTGTGTCCCTGCTGCATCCCTGCAGGTGCAGGGAGAGCCCTTCCAGGCCAGCTCAGCCTTAGCACAGGCCTGGCACCTGTCAGGCTCTGGTGGCGTGCAGGGAGAGGATCTGGGTTCTAGAGAATGCTCCACCTTGGGCACTGCAGGGAAAGCAGGGACTGTGCCAGGCAGGAGCTGTGCCAGAGCCACACTGGGGTGGATGGGTGGGATGGACCTGCAGTGGGGTTTGGCTCTGTCGTGGGACAGGCAATGCAGAACTTCCCTCTTTGTGTTCCTCAAAGTGACAACTTCTTCTCTGCCTTTTCCTTCCAGTACCTAAAGGGGCTACAACAAGGCTGGAAGGACTTCTCACAAGGGCAGAGGATGACAGGACAAGGGGGAATGGTTTTAAGCCAAAGGAGGGTGGGTTTAGATGGGATATTGGGAAGGAATTCCCCCCTGTGAGGGTGACGAAACCCTGGCACAGGGTGTCCAGAGCAGCTGTGGCTGCTCCATCCCTGGAAGTGCCCAAGGCCAGGCTGGACAGGGCTTGGAGCAGCCTGGGACAGTGGAAGGTGTCGCTGCCCATCAGAGGAACTTTAAGGTCCCTTCACACCCAAACAATTCTAGGATTCTATGACTTTTTTATAAGTGGAAGGCATGGAAGACGTTGGCTAAACTTGTACTTTGCTAATCTCGTTTTAAAGACTGATGAGGTGATAAGGCAAAAGGGCTCAGATTTTGAGAGGCTGATCACAACAGCTTTTATTTTGTCTCTGTTTTATCTCAAACAGCAGAACAAAAACGTGAGTATTGCTGGGTCTCTCTATGCTCTGCTGTGTTACTTCCTAGACATGATCACTGGAACCAAGCAGCAGTTACATGATCATGTAGATCCTGTAGATCATGTAGATCATGATCATGGTGATCCTTCAGCAGCTGGGGAAATGCTATTTCCTGGCAGTGCCAGCTCTGCCCATTGGCATTACAAGGAATGGTCCCACCTTTTGGTCCTTTGATACAGCACCAAAATATGCAATTTGTTAAATATCATTCTGGCACCCTGGATGCTGTTGAGAATCCTCTCTCTGTTCTGCTTTGGTCCTCACCTGTGACTATGTCCTATGTGACACTCAATGGTGAGGTCCATCCTTAGGCACTGATCCTCACCTTGCTTCGTGTCGAGCTGCCAAAACCTGCTGTCAATGCCCCTGTGCTGCCATGCAAACATCTGCTTGTGGGGAACCCTTGGGTTCTTGTTTTATGGTGTTTTGTTGGCAGTGGAAGGGCTTTTAACCTTCCTTGTCCTCCTCCATAAAGCTCCAGCCAGCCCAGTGTCAGTGGTGGCTCTGGCACCTTTGCAGCACCATGCACATGGTGGGCTGAGGGTGCCCAGCTGGGGCTGAGCTGAGTGCTCAGGCTACCAGCTCTGCCCCCATCCATACCTCTGTCTCCCCCCTGACTGCTGCAGCAAGTGGATTTTGGGCTCCCTGGAGCTGTAAAGGGCTCTGCCAACTTTCCCCTCTTCCACCCAGTGCATGCTCCCACAACTGCCCTTCCCAAGGACCTGCTTCTCTCTGGGCCCTTTGGCAGCACTCTTGGGCTGTTTGTACTTTTCCTGCTCCACTGGGGGCATCAAGGTTTGTCTCCAGCCCACCAGGTGTGGCCCAGCCTTGCTGCAAATTTAGGAAGTGGCTCAGAGTCTTCTCTAGAGTGTGGGGGCCACAAGGAAATGGCAGCTGAGTGCCTGCAAGGGGCACCTGCCTGGTGCCTGGGGATCACCTCCCTGTGGGACACTGAACTCCTCTTTGCAGAGATGGACGAGTCCCTGCGCTCCTTCGCCGAGAAGGTCTTCGCCTCCGAGGTGAAGGATGAGGAGGTCAGGGGGGAAATCTCTCATTTTGATGTGGAAGAGATCTGCCCCATCTCCCGCCAGGAAATGACGCTGCACATGATGCTCCAGGAGTCCAGTGCCACAGTGGAAAAGCGGTGAGTTCCCAGGAGCCTGGGCAAGGAGAGGAGCACACTCTGCACCTCCTGGCCAGAGCAAGTGGGGGGATGTAAATCAAGGCCATTGGGCACAGCTCACACACCTGTGGAATAAATCCTTGATAATCCCATGGCATCTGTCAGGTACTCCAGGATTTCCTCTCCAACTGTTTCCCTGTTGGACAGAAAGACACCCTTGGCCTGTTCCCTGGGTGTCAGCACAGCAATGGCCACAGAGCTGTTGGGGAGGGAGACTTGGGGACTCTGGAAAGATGCAACTTCCAAAGCCTGTGGCTACTTCATGTGCTGTGGCCTATGTTTCTGGCAGCGCCTGTTTAAGGTGCTCAGATATCACCAGTGAGCTGGTTTGTGCTGGGCTCAGAGAACACCAGTGAACTGGTTTGTGCTGGGCTCAGAGAACACCAGTGAGCTGGTTTGTGCTGGGCTCAGATACCACCAGTGAGCTGGTTTGTGCTGGGCTCAGAGAACACCAGTAAGCTGGTTTGTGCTGGGCCCAGAAATCACCAGTGAGCTGGTTTGTGCTGGGCTCAGAAAACACCAGTGAGCTGGTTTGTGCCGGGCTCAGAGAACACCAGTGAGCTGGATCGTGTGGTGCCCAGCTGGAACACGGCTGTGGGAAGTGCCCCGGGCCCTGCAGCTGTGTGTGACCATGCAATGGGGCTGTTTGCTGGAACGGGGCTGTTTGCTTGAGCCTTTCTGTAGCAGGAAGAAGCTGATCCGCATGCAGACAACTGTGCTGGCACCGCCCACGGCTCCGAGGTCTGGACCCAGCCCCGCTGTCCCTGAGGAGGCAAACGCCACCTGCCCCCAGTACCAGACTGTGCCCGACTTCCAGCGGGTGCAGATCACTGGGGATTATGCCTCGGGGGTAGGTACTTCCATGGCTGCTCCCTTTCCATACTGGCCACCCCTCTGGTCCCTGCCTGTCCCTCAGCAGTGCCCAGTGACACAGGAGTCTGTACCAGTGACGAAGGTGTCTCCCAGCTCAGTCGATGCCTCACCAGAGCTGAATTCCTTAGCAGGAGCTGTGGGGTGCTCATATCCCCATGGGATTGTCCAGGCAGGGCCTGGCAGGGCGGGCTGTGCTCATTCTGTCACATCCTCTCTGCTTGCACACAGCTCTGTCTGTCTGAGGTCTGTGCACATCCAAGGACCCCAGAATAGCTGAGGGAAGTCACCAAGCCCCTGGTACAGGGTCACCTAGAGTCAGTTGACCAGGACTGTTATCACATCCCGTGCTAATCCTGCCTCCCTCTCCTCCTCAGCCTCCTATTACATTTGTGCTGCTTCTAAGAACCTGCTGGAGGGTTACTCAGCCTGGAGCTGCATAGCAGAAGGGATCTGGAAATCCCTCCCTGCTCAGGCACTGAGCACATTTCCCCTGCCATGACTGCCCTAGCTGGGAATGCTGGTTTTCCAACCTACTCCACTCCAGCCTCTTCTGACTGCCCAAAACACTTGTCTGTGCAGTAAATCAAAAATCATTGACACACAGGGTTACTGCATGTTGTTGTTCCTGCTTCAGTTTCAGCTCAGGCTCCAAAAATAGCTTTAATGTTTTGCCCAGGCCTGGCTTCCATTTCAGGGGCAATTACTGATTGCAGTGAGGAATGTAAGAGGAGGTGACATCGGAATTCCCTGGTTCTGGAACCAGGAGCTTCCCTTTGTCATATCTGGGTCTCTGCCTATCATTCCTTCCTCACCCTGCTGAGGCAGAGCAGTGGGACATTGATATGATATGATGA
Source organism: Illadopsis cleaveri (assembly GCA_013399915.1). Lineage (NCBI taxonomy): Eukaryota > Metazoa > Chordata > Aves > Passeriformes > Timaliidae > Illadopsis > Illadopsis cleaveri. Next base: position 61,778 of record VXBB01007125.1, on the reverse strand, counting down.
GATATATATGATGAGATGTATGAGATATGGTATGATATATGATATGACAAGAAAGTTGGGAGGGACTTTTTAAAATACCATGTAGTGACAGGACAAGGGGGAATGGCTTCCCACTGCCAGAGGGCAGGGTTAGATGGGATATTGGGAAGGAATTGTTCCCTGTGAGGGTGGTGAGGCCCTGGCACAGGGTGCCCAGAGAAGCTGTGGCTGCCCCATCCCTGGAAGTGTCCAAGGCCAGGTTGGACGGGCTGGGAGCACCCTGGGATAGTGGAATATGTCGTTGACCACAACAGGGGCTGGAACAAGATGAGATTTAGGATCCCTTCCAGCCCAAACCATTTTTTGACATTTATCTTGCCGTGACCAAAATCTCCCTCCACCTGGGTGCACCAGGGTGTCTCTTGGACACACCTGTGTTCCAGCTGTGTGGCTGCCTTCAGCATCACCCCCCTTGCAGGTGACAGTGGAAGACTTTGAAGTGGTGTGCAGAGGGCTGTACAGGGCACTGTGCATCCGGGAGAAGAACATGCAGCAGTCGCTGCAGAGGTTCCCCACGACGCCCTCGCAGTACCTGCGCGCCATCGAGGGCGAGCCCTGGAGACCAAGTGATGCTGGTCCAGGTACATCCAGGCACCCCCAAGGCTTCCTCTGGCTTCAGCCTGGGGCAGGGCTCAGGAAAGGGCTGTGCAAGGCACTTGCCCAGGCCCCCTCCTTGGTGTCACAGTGGTGGGGTGTCCCTGCCTGCTGCATGGGGTGTGGGAACAAGGCAGGCATGGGAAGTTTGGACTGGTAGCCTTACGGAATTCTCCTTTTGTTGCAGTGTTCACCCCGCCAGTGAAGGGTGGACAGGATCCCTTTGACACTGGGAACCTCCCTGAGGACCTGGGATACCACGTGCAGATGAAGGATGGGGTAGTTTATGTCTATGCAGACAAGGCAGCAGCTGAGAGAAATGAGCCAAAGGACCTGCCCTACCCCAGCCTCGAGCACTTCATTGATGACATGAACTTCCTCTTGGTCCTGATTGCACAGGGGCCTGTGTAAGTGCACAACACACCAGCTCCTGCCTCAGTGGGCAAAGGGAGTCAGGGCAGCCCCCTCCCCCTCCTGGGAAGAGGGAGGAGCCTGCTGGTGACACACCTGGCTGCCCAAGTGTCCTCAGCCCCTGTCAGCCCTCCTGACTTGGGTCTCAAGCAAAGCAGGGCTCAGGAGCTGGAGACAGGACCTGCAGGTAGGCTCCCAGCTGGCCAGCCTTCCTTCACAGCTCTGTAATAGAGCCAGGGGAGGCACCTCAGGGAAGCAGTGCTGCCCAGCATGAGCTCCTCCACCCCAGGTGGAATCTGTGTCCCTGTGCTGAGGGGTGAGAACCCCAGTGACTGTTCTGCCCTCTGCTCTCACCAGGAAGACCTACGCTCATCGGCGCCTCAAGTTCCTCTCATCCAAGTTCCAAGTGCACGAAATGCTCAATGAGATGGAGGAGATGAAGGAGCTGAAGAACAACCCCCACCGTGACTTCTACAACTGCAGGAAGGTAAAAGGCAAGGCTTAGAGCCCCAGGGACCCTGGAGAGGAGCTGTCATGGTGCCTGTCCCTCCCTGGGAACTGGATGTTAAGAGTCCATGTCTGTAGCAGCAGCATTGCTCCTGTGAATGGGAATGTGCTGCCTTCCGTGTTCTTGGCAAAGTTGTGCCCTCTGGCTGTGTCCACCCGCTGAGCCCTGGTCCCCTGCTCACCTGAGAGGCTTCTTCACCTCCCGGGGATGGTACCTGAGCATCCCAGCTTGAAGCTGCCCCTCTGTTCTCGCAGGTGGACACGCACATCCACGCTGCAGCCTGCATGAACCAGAAGCACCTTCTGCGTTTCATCAAGAAATCCTACTGTGTGGATGCCGACCGCGTGGTCTATGACGCCAAGGGCAAACAGCTCACCCTGAAACAGCTTTTCCAGCAGCTCAAACTGCACCCCTACGACTTGACAGTGGATTCCCTGGATGTCCATGCTGTAAGTGGTAGGACATTTACTCTAAGATCACTCTTGGGCCACTCTTGCCCCCATGGCTTTTCCCTTCCCTGTGCACCCACACTTGTGTGCATAAATATTTGTGTCAGGGTGCAGCAGCTCCTGGTTTTGCCATTTTGGGTGGTTTGGCTCAGCCCCTGCTCCCTGCCAGGCTGTGAGGGCAGTGTTTGTTTCCCTGCCCCAGGGCCGGCAGACATTCCAGCGCTTTGACAAGTTCAATGACAAGTACAACCCCGTGGGGGCCAGTGAGCTGCGGGACCTCTACCTGAAGACAGAGAACGCCATCAATGGCGAGTATTTTGCTACCATCATCAAGGTATGGAGAGAGGGGGGGAGAACAGGGTGAAGCTGTGCTGCTGCTATAGCTTCCCTTGCCACGGTGTGCTCTGGTTTGCAGGAGGTTGGCTCTGACCTGGAGGATGCCAAGTACCAGCACACGGAGCCCCGGCTCTCCATCTACGGGCGGTCGCCTGACGAGTGGGCCAAGCTGGCCAAGTGGTTCAACACCCACCGGGTCTATTCCCCCAACATGAAGTGGATGATCCAAGTCCCCAGGATTTAGTACGTGCTGTGGGGCTGAGGGAGCACTGTGCCTTACAGATCCCTCACCCCTGAAAGGGTTGTGGGGACATTGGGCTGTGTTGTCCCTCTGGTAGAAACTAATCCCTGTCTCTGTCCACAGCGACGTGTTCAGGTCTAAGAATTTCCTCCCCCACTTTGGGAAAATGCTGGAATATATCTTTGTTCCTGTGTTTGAGGCAACTGTCAATCCCCAAGCCCACAAACAGCTGAGTGTCTTCCTACGCCACGTGAGTGTTGCCTGATGATGTTGTCAGGTGTGGGGAGAACTCACATTCCTGTTTGAGCACAAGAAATGGGGTATTGGCCCTGACATGGAAAATGGCACCAGTGGGCCCTGCCTCGTTCTGGGGAAGGGGGGTGTGTGGCCAGAAGTGTGGGGAGGGGTCAGACTCCTTGGGCTGGCTGCTGTAGGGCTGTGAATCATTGTCCACTCATCTCTTGGGGAGGTGTGAGCTTTATTCCTTGGACAGTGCTTGGGGTGATGTGAGGTCTTCTTGCCCCACCCTGCCCTTGGGGGGCTCAGGGGTACAGCCACGCTCTGGTGAGCTGTGGTGGGGCAGAGAGAGCCCATCTGGGTATGACGAGGTGGGGAGTGTGAGATGCACCTTTTCTGTTCCCTTGCCAAGCAGATCACGGGCTTTGACAGCGTGGATGATGAATCCAAGCACAGTGGACACATGTTCAGCACTAAAAGCCCAAAGCCAGAGGAGTGGACTTCCCAGAAGAACCCATCCTACACCTACTACATCTACTACATGTATGCCAACATCCTGGTGCTGAACAACCTGCGCAGGTGAGCCCTGGGTCTGCCAAGGGGCTGCCTCGTGACTTGCCTCAGTTCTTTGATTCTTGGTGTGGCAGAAGTCGGGCTCTCCTCACTCTGTATTTGGAGCACCATGTCCCAGAGCAATCCAGACACCCTCGGTAGGAGGTGTGATGGACTGGGGAGAAAGTTTAGGGATTGCAGAGATGCATCTATTGCACACACAGAAAAAAGAGAAGCAGCAATGTGCTCCTAGGTCAAGCTGGATTCCTGGGGACTCATGGTAGGGCAGAGCTGGGCCCGAAGTCAGGTCCAGCCACCCAACCCTGCTGTTTGCCTGCTCTGAGTGCTCCTTCCCTGTGCCAGGCAGCGCGGGATGAACACGTTCCTGTTCCGCCCGCACTGCGGCGAGGCCGGGGCCCTCACACACCTGCTGGCAGCCTTCATGACAGCTGATAACATCTCCCACGGGCTCAACCTCAAGAAGGTACGTGGAGCAGGAGCAGCCCAGGCACGGCAGAGCAGGAGAAGTGCTCTCAGCTGCCTCATTTAGCTGGCAGTTACCTGTGCCTCTGCTGTACACTGACACAGCCTGGCTTCAGGCAGATGTGAAATGGTTCTCTGGGTTTCTCCAGGCATGTTTGGGAATGTGGCTGAGCAATGTATTAGATTTTGGGGGTTTAGCCTCGCAGACCGATCAAAGAATATGTTTGTTATCACTGGAGCCAGCTGAGTTTGATATCAGACAGCACCTTGGCCTCTTGTGCTCCTTAGCCTGAAGCATTGATTGCTGGCTGGCCCATCTCTCTCCTTGCACACAATTCCCTGTCTGGGACCTGGCCTGATATGAGGAACAACCCTGGAGAGGTGGAAGGTGCAGCAAGTTCATCCCTAACATGGTACCTTCACTCACCTTTGCAGAGTGCAGTGCTGCAGTATCTGTACTTCCTGGCCCGAATTCCCATTGCCATGTCCCCACTCAGCAACAACAGCCTCTTCCTGGAGTATGCCAAGAATCCCCTGCTTGACTTCCACCAGAAAGGGCTCATGGTGTCCCTGTCTACAGATGATCCCATGCAGTTTCACTACACCAAGGTACAGTGTGAGCTGAGCACTGGGGCTGGGACTGTGGGGCTGGCACTGTGTGGGCCTCGGAGTTTTTGGAAGCCAGTGGCACTTGCAGAGGGTCCAGCATATGCTGGGCTATCTCCCCATCCACCGGCAGATGTTCAGGTGGGATATTAGGAAAAACTTCTTCACTGAAACAGGGGTCAAGCATCTGAACAGGCTGCCCAGGGCAGTGGTGCCTGGAAGTTGTTGAAAAACAAGAACATGTGGCACTTTGTGATATGGTTTAGGTGGCATGGGGGTGTTGCTTGAAGGTTGGACTTGATCATGGAGAACTTTCCCAGCCCCAATGATTCAGCAGTTCTGTGGGCTCTGGAACAGCCCCTGCAGAACACAGGCTGTGCTGGCAGAGGCTGCTCACCCCTAACCCTGTGCTGCAGGAGCCCCTCATGGAGGAATACGCCATCGCTGCCCAGGTGTTCAAGCTCAGCACCTGTGACATGTGTGAGATCGCCAGGAACAGCATCCTGCAGAGCGGCCTGTCCCACGAGGTGAGTGTCCTGCAGTGTGTCCTGGCCCATGAGGGGTGTCCTGCCCCATGAGGGCTATGTCCTGCAGTGTGTCCTGTCCCACAGGTGGGTGTCCTGCAGTGTGTCCTGTCCCATGAGGGCTATGTCCTGCAGTGTGTCCTGTCCCATGAGGGGTGTCCTGTCCCATGAGGGCTATGTCCTGCAGTGTGTCCTGTCCCACAAGCTGGGAGTTCTGCAGTCTCATATCCCATGTGGTGTGTCCTGTTCCATGAGGGCTGTGTCCTGCAGTATGTCCTGTCCCATGAGGTGTGTCCTCTCCCACAACGTGGGTGTCCTGTCCCACAGAGGGAGTGTCCTGCAGTGTGTCCTGTCCCCCGAGCTGTGTGCCCTTCTGGGGTGGTCCCGCCCACGGCCTGAGATTGGTGACCAGCTCCGCCCATGGAGTCAGGGCTTCCCTCGGTGCTGCCAGCGGGGATTCTGAGGGCGGTACCGCTGTCTTTGCCTCTTGCAGGAGAAAGTGAAGTTCCTGGGTGAAAACTACCAAGAAGACGGGCCCGATGGCAATGACATACGGAAGACCAACGTGGCCCAGATCCGCGTGGCCTATCGCTACGAGACCTGGTGCTACGAGCTCAACCTCATCGCCGAGGGGCTGAAGAACGAATAGGCGGGGGCCGGACCGCGGGGCCGGGGCCGTGCTGGACTGTGAGGGGGGCCGGGCCTGGGCCGGGGCCGTGCCGGACTGTGAGGGAGCCGCGGCCGGGGCAGCGCCGGGGCCGTGCCGGACTGTGAGGGCTCCGGGGCAGCGCAGTAAAACTCCGTCTGTGAAGCGGATCCGAGCGCCCTGAGGGAAGGGGGCGGGACCGTCGCCTGAGTGACAGCCACGCCACCAATGGGCGATGACTCTGTGCGCCTTGGGGCGGGGCTAGGGTGGCATCTCGAGCTGAGTGACAGCCATAGCAGCCAATGAGCGGTGGCTCCGTGAGCGCCGGGAGCGTCCTGCGGGAGCGGGCCGAGGCCGCGGAGAGACGGGACGGGGCGCGGCGGGGGCGGGGCGTTCCTCTGACTGACGGCCGCGTCAACCAACGGAAAGCGGGTCTCGGCGCTCCGAGGCGGGGGGAGGCGGGATCA